>PVJI01004374.1:0-109215 GCA_004026765.1 Micronycteris hirsuta
GCCCACACACACACAGGTACACACGCACACACACCTACATGAGGCCGAGAGGAACACGTCCGCGCCCACTCACCAGGAGCTGGTCCTCCCTGATGACGGTCAGCTGCTTGGCCCACTGCCCAAAGCGCTTTTTCCGAAGCAGGAAGGCACATATCCTGCAGTCCCTCACCAGGTGCATGGAGGCCTCCTCGGAGGGCCACTGGTGCGTGGGCTGCAGCCCCTTTCCTTCCTCCTCCTCCTCGTCATAGGACTCGTAGGAGCTGCTCATTGCGTCAGAGTCATTGTCTGCAGGCGCCATGGGAAAGGACCTGCCACTGTGCCATCAGCGGGGAGGCCCCTCCTGGCCCCTTCGCAGGCATCCCTGCTCTGGGGCCCCGGGACCGTGGGGGGTGGGTGTGAGCTGTGATCACAGTAACGACTAAACCCCAACACGGGCACTGTGTTTTATGTTCACCACTAGCTTTGTGACCTTGGTGACCTCAGAGCTGCAGTTTCCTTCACAGTAAAACAGCCTAATGAATAGCAGCATAGTATCCACCAGATCGGGCTGTTGTGAGATTCAGTGAGTGTGGAGACTTTAGCTGAGGGCCTAGCACTCAGCGAGTGCTCTGTAACCATAAGCGATGGTCACCGCCCCACCATGTCCGCATCCACGGTCTCAGATCATTCTCATGGCACTCCAGCAAGTCCCTATCACAGACATGAGGAAACCAGAGGCTCAAAGAGAACAGGTGGCTCATCTGAGAGTGGTCACCAAGAGTCAGGGCAAGGGCCCTATCGGGGGCCTCTGACTCCTGTGCCAGTGATCTTTCCACTGAATCTTGAGGTCACTGAGGGCAAGGCTTTGGGCCTCCCTGGTGGCCCTAGGGAGGCCCAGGGAGTGGTGGGCACGTGCATGTCAAGGGTCAGGTCAAGGGGACAGAGCCCCACGGAAGGCCCGCCTGGAACTTACAGGAGTTCTTCAGCTCTCCGTTCATCCTGGTCGCGGGGTAGTTGCTGTCCGCATCCTCGTAGTAGGCGTCCATGGTGGACTGCGCTGGGCTGCAGCCATCTGTGGGGTTGACAGAAAGGGCCGGACTTTGGAGAAATGCAGGCAGAGCGCAGGGGCAGGGGCCGGGGCCGGGGCAGACCCTGGATACCATCCCCGCTCAGGGAAGGGAGAGTGGCACGCCCTGCAGCTCTCCCGGGCCAGACTGTGGGGCCTCCTGGATGTACCTCGTCTACTGTCGCTCCCACATGCCCCCTGTGCTCCTGTCACAGGCACTGCCCCGGTGGGCCCTGTCACACCTCCGGGCCTTGCTCATGATACCCTCTGTGCCCTCTTATTTTCTCTTAGAGAACTCCTACTCACCCTTCAAGACCCCGCTCAGAGATCTTTTCTCTGACCTCTGCTGGCAGAGAGTGGTCAGCCCCTCCTCAAGGACCCCAGAGCACTGGTGCTTGCGACTGTGTATCTGGGTCACAACTGGGTCCCTGTATGCACGGACTGGAATTCCATACCCCCTCCCTGTTCTGCCTTTGCCTCCTCTGCCACCTCAGCCCTTCTGCTCACTCCCTAACACACCCCCTCTTTTTGTCAAAGCAGTTCTCCTAAGCCTCTGGGACTACAGAGGCGGAAACGGGCTGGAGGTAATAAGGGCGCGCATAGAAGTGAGTGCAGCAGCCGCCTGGGCTGGGTTTCCACGACACAGCCCCACTCCGGGGGCCACAGCACTGGGTGGGGGGGGGGTTGGGCTCCCTCAAACTGTGGTTTCAGAGTTACCAGGCATCTTTTTAAAATGCAGATCCTTGGGCTGTATCCCTAGAAATTTCAATTCACTGGTATGGATTCAGCTGAGGAATCTGCATTAAAAAATCCTAATTGTTTAATAGGACATTTAAAAACATATAAAAAAATAGAAAATATGTATATCGGAGTGATTTTTAAACGTTATTTTGATGTAGACAGTCTCTGGAACACACCCTGAAGTTCTGCTGGTTAATGGCATGTACTTTGGGCTTGATCAGATTTGAGTTTAAATCTATCTTCAGCATTTACTGAGTGACCTTGGACAGGTAACAGTTTCTCTGCATCTCAGGTTCTACACCTTAAGGTGACATGAACAGTCCCATCTTGGCTTAGATACAATGCATATCAAGTCCCAGCCCGGGGCACGACACAGTGTGCTCGAAAAAGGCCACTATCATTCTCACTGTCTCTACCAGTTCCCACAAGGCAGGTTGTAGGTATTGGCCCATTTCGCAGATGAGGAAACTGAGCTACACACGTTTGCTAGTGACAGACCCTGGATGAGAGCGGGGGTTGCCAGCCTAAGGGATAGAGGCACACCCCTCCTTCAGGAAGCCTTCCTTCACACAGTCCACTCGCTCTCGTGCCCACCGCTCTTCAGAGCACTGCTCTGGGCTCCCAGACCCCGCTGCCCATCTGCCTCTGGAGGGTGGCAGCGCTCAAATTCTCAGCACCTGGGACATCCAGTTGTATCTCCCAAGTGAGGCTCGGAGCCTGCCTTTCCCAGCTGGCACTCTGAGGCTTCAGAGTGACATGCACCGTGAGGTGGCCTGGGGGAGTCGGGACTGTGGGGGTGGGGGAGGAGGAGGCATGATGGAGAAGAGGGAGGGGACACCCTGGCTGAAGTGCTCAGACACCTGGCAGGGCTGGACACTGGGTGTGAGAGGAAGGATACTCCCTAACAGGCTTGGCGCCCTCTCCCTGGACAAGGTCCCTGCCCCTTCCTGAGGCGCTCCCTTCCCCGCTGCCCCAGCATCCTCGCTGCTTGCAGAGGCAGCTTCTCTGTCCCAGCCAGGAGGGGCGTGAGCTCTCTGGGAGGCAGAGCAGCGTCACCCAGCTGAGGGCTGACCTGGGCGTCAGGGCCCAGCAGCACTTCGACCCCTTCTTCCTCCCCCATTCTCCAGTGGATAAAATACAGTTACCTGCTCCACATACAAACAGCTGCTCAGGTGACGGGGGACCAAGACTATGAAGGCTGAAGAGAGCCACTGGTCACCTGGTCTGACCTTGCCTTTCAGTCTGTTTTAACTAATTCAGTAATTATAAAAATAGTAGGCCATAGTAGCCAAAGGCAGAAACAACCCAGATGTCCACCGGCTGATGAGTGGACAAACCAAATGTGGAATATTATTTGCCCATAAAAAAGAAAGAAGTACTGATACATGCAATGATATGGATGGACCTTGAAAACATGCCAAGTGAAATAAGCCACAATCAAAAGGCCACATATTGTATGATTCTGTTATGTGAAATGTCCAGAAAGGAAAAACCATGGAGACGGAAAGCAGATTGGTGATTGGCAGGGGCTCGGGGCAGAGAGGAATGGGGAGTAACTGCTTACTGGGTACAGGGTCTTCCTCTGGGGCGATGGGAACGTTTGGGAGTTAGATAGTGCTGATGGCTGCACAGCACTGTGAGTGTACTAAATGGCACTGAGTGGACGCTTTAACGTGGTTGAAATGGTCAATGTTACGTTACCTGTATTTTACTACAAATCTATCTATCTATCTATCTATCTATCTATCTATCTATCTATCTATCTATCTATATCTGCATGGTGTAAAGCACAATCAGCACAAAAGAATTTGGGAATATATGGTCCCCTCACCTAGATTTCTCTTCATTCCCCACAGTGTAGTACTGTTAAGAGTTTCTTTCATATCCTAGAAAAATTGTTAAAACGAATGTATTACGTGTGTGTCCTGTAAAAAATAAATGGAATCATGTCACATGCGGTATTGTGTTTGATTGTTTTCAATGAATGTGTCTTGGAATTCTCTTGTGATCGGCACAGAGGACCGATTTTCTTCACTTTCCTTGTGGTTGGGAAACAGTCCGCTGAGCTGACGAACGACAGGATGGCAGCTGCCCACGCTGCCGTGCACAAGTTTGGTTGCCGTGCTGGGCCGTCCAAAACCACTGCGTGCTTTCCTGTGTGGAACGTTAAGGTCCACACCCAGGCCAGTGCCTTATCTGGTCCTCCAAGGCACAGCCACCTGTTGCAACGCTGGAGGAAACCAACTGCGAGACAAGTCAGGACCACACACTCTCCTTTGTGGCCAATTTAAGCGAGTTTTCAGAGGCAGTCTGTACCAGTGCCCTCTAAATTATGTTCCTGTGCTCCCCTATCAGTAAAAATATAATCATGAAATACACTTGTGTTACTTACATGTATAAATTACACATGTATATATAATTATGTGTGTCTGGTATATGTACACAATTATATCTAATTACAAGCATCATGCTATTATTAAATTATAAACACTATAAACATTCACACGAAAATGTTAAAAAGATGTGTTGATCTAAATATAAATAGAGCATCTACTATATCTGCCTACATCATCTCATAAACCCCCTATGGTGCCCACACTCTACTCTGAAGCCCTCTGATTTCTACCATGTGCTTTTCTATCATAGCCCTGAACTGACGGCCCGATCCACCTGTAAGACAGAATTCTGCTGGGACATACCTTACGTCCCCAGTCCACTGAAGAGGAGCACTTCAGTCGGTGCCAGCTTCAGTGCTAGGAACCGTGTTCTGCTGGTGATCTGTGCACCCCATCCTCGCACATTACATTTGTGTATCTACCCCTTCTTTCTTACTTTAGGGCAGGGGAACAGAGGCCCAGAGAAGGGAAGGGGCTTGTCCAAGACCACGCAAAACTGGTACTGGAGCCCGAACTCCTGATCCCCAGGGTTGCACCCACTGACCCTCCATCCAGGATGTCACTAAAGATGCCTGGTGCTCAGGCAGCCCCTCCTCAGGAGGTGGGCATGGCTGGGTGGGTGCCAGGCTTGGAGCTTCAGGAGAGGAGCTTCCTACGCCTAGCCCTCGCCTCCCAGGGGAACCAGAACTTACTGTGAGAGCTGATGTACTCAGGGGACTTGCCTGGCCCCAGGGGAAGGGCTTCCTCATAGTAGTCCTCAGGTGGAGGCCTATTTGGGAGCGGTGGGGGCAGGTCTGCTGCCTGGAGGGCAAAGAGGAGGTTGTGTGAGACTAAGAAGGCCAGGGGAACAGAGTGACAGGAAGGAGGCCGGGGACAGGGAGGCAGGAGCTCCTAGAAGGCAGGATCTGACTGAAGCCATAAAGTGTCATAGACTCGCAGAAGGGCAGAGCTGGGGAACCTTGAGTTTATTTGATTGGTTCTGTGTTTCTTATCCAAATTATTTAAGTCTCAGGGCTCCTCTGTAATGTCTAAAGTTTCGTAGACTGCCACAGAGGACTAGTTAAATACCTGAATGAGCACATGCAGAATTATCAAAAGCTACTGTGAGTTCTGCAAAACCCTACAACCACCTCTGCATATGTAGGAGAACAGCAGGACTAAGTGTGAGACGTGTAACTTAGTGAGACGGTGTCACCGTGTGGCCAAGAGCCTGAGCTCCCGGGCTGGGGAACCCGGCTTACAACTGCACCGTATTACCTTCCAGTGGTGGGACACTGACATGTCACTCACTCTGTCTGAGCCTCAGCTTCCTGACCTGTAAAATGAGGATGATGATACAGCTAACCTCACTCAGTTGCTGCGAGCATGGAAAGGCTATAACAAGTGGTCAACAATTGGTACTGTTGGTGCTGATGACAGTGAATTATGCAGTCAACCGACAATGCTTGATGTGATTATGGGTCCCTTGCCCTAATTCTGTGGCCCCAAGGCTGGGGACCCTAGGTATGATCCAGACCTTCATTTTGTAGGTGAAAAAACCCAGGCTCAGAGAGAACAGGTGATTTGCCTAAGGCCACACAGCAGTATGGAAGAGAGCAGAGGCCACCAAACTTCTGGTCCAGAGCTTTCCCTGTGACTCCACCTGTACTACGGCAAGCACAAGTTTGGGTGGGGACGTCCTTTGGGTGGGGACAGGTCAGGTCACCACGTTGTGCCTGCTCAGCAGGGGCACAGTGAACATGAGTCACCGAAATGTCCACGGTGCAGTGTCTGCCCTTAACTACCACGCAGAGGAGAGAACAGGGTCCTGTGCACCCAGGAGCACCCAGCATTGGGGAAGAGCTTCCCTCGCCCCCTCCAGAGGACGAACGGCCTGAGGGTGTGGGAACCCCGTCCATGACTCACATGTTTCAGAGACGGGCTCTTGGCTGGCTCAGGGCTATTTCCTTTGCCGGGTTCACCATCGTCCTCCGGCATGTCCCGAAGGTCACTCAGGTCACAGTCTGTGAAGCGCCAGGCCATTGAGCAGAGAAAGGCAAGGATGAGCGTGGCAGAGCAGGAAGAGGGCAGGGTTGGGGTCAGAAGGCCTCCACCACCAACTCCGGTAGTAACCCTGATGAACAAATGGCTTCCTCCCTCTGAGACCCGGTCTTCTCAACTCTAACCTGGCCTTGTCGGTCTCGCAGGGCTATGGAGAGCATCTGATGAAATTACTTCTGGTGCAGTGCTCTGGGAATGTGTAAGGGCTATGTCACAAAAGCACAGCGTGTTCCCTAAGTCTGTCAGCCCCTAGCAGTCTCTCACCCCTCCCACCGCGCTCTCCCTGTGTTGAATGGTACCGTCTTCCCTGGACATAGAACCGGCAGTGCGCACACCCTGCACGCAGCCCGTCTCAGCTGCGCCCACGCCCGTGGTACCACTGGGCTGCTCAGCCTGGGGTCCCAGGCGGCCACTGCTGATGAAAGTGAAGTAGCAGGCAAGACAGCACCCTTTGTGCCATACCTTCTTGGGCCTGCACATTCATCCCTTTCTTTCCGCAAATTTTAGGCATGATTTCCCAAAACTGTACAGATTTGACTAGACTTTCAGACCTGGCAGGGCCCAGAGAGGTCCAGGAACTTGCTTAATTGATCACTTTTGAAAGGTTGGAGGCAGGCCCAGGTGCAGGTGTTTCCCTGCACAGTCTGGGACCTTTCCACAGCCTGAGGCGGGGAGACGGTCACTTACCAAACTCTTCAAAGAGGGACTCCACGAAGCTGGGCCCGGAGTGGAGGTCGGCTGTGTTCACGTACAGGTAGGAGACTTCCTTTGCTGCGAGGAAGGAGAATGTTTTTGCCAATGGCGAGAAGGGAGGGGACTGGAGGCTGCTGACTATGAGGAGGGCCGGGTCTCCCCTGCCCCACTTGGACTTCTATCTCACACAGGACGCAGCGCTCAGTTTGCTGAGCACATGCACAACCGAAATGATCTCCTTGGTTTTCAAACTTTGTTTTCACTTTTACGTTGTTACTGAGGATCTCCTTCTCCCAGTGAAAGGGTGCCTGGAGCCCAGTACAGAAAACAGAATACGGGGGCTGCTCTGGAGTTGGCCAGTGGACAGGGGCTCCGGCAAGCTCAGCAAACCACTGCCCCTTTCCTCCTCCTGGTCCTGTGAGGGCAGCCGAGGACATTGACCTGCTGTGTCACTGGGAAGTAAGGCTCAGCGAGTCATCCAGTAGAGACTTATCACTCAGACCCCTCCAGTAGTGTAGGACATGGGTACAGCTCATTAGAGTTCACTGGGCTCTTGCTTTACACAGTCATCTCGTGGGCTGACTTGGGGTTCAGAGAAAGGCTGGGGCAGGTGAGGAGGCCTTGCTGCTGGGAGACAGTGAGGCGGAGGAGCTGCAGGAATTCTGTAGAGGGAGGGGAATGAATATGATGTGGGGCCATGCGTGTGTGAGAGTGTGTGTCTGTATACAGGAGTGTGTGATGTGTATGCGTTCTGCGTATATGTGTGTGTTGTGTGTGAGAGCATGAGGGGTGTGAGAGATGTATCGTGTTGTACATGTGAGTGCATCCTGTTGGTGAGAGTGTGTCATACGTGTGCAGTGTATGTCCTGTGTAGTGCATGTTTGTTATGGATGTGCTATGCATGTGAGGTGTATGTGAGAATGTGGTGTGCATAGGGTATGCACAAGTGTGTGACACATGCCTTGTGTGTGGGAATTCATAGTGGGTTGAGGATGGAGAGGCACAAAGAGCACAGGCAGCGTTGTGTGGAGAAGGGCCGAGTGGATAAGGGCATTGGCCCGACCACGCAGAGTGTTGAATGCTGCACCACAAGGCTTGGGCTTCCTCTTGCCAGCAGGCCCTGGGCAGTTACAGAAGGTTCTGGAGGAGCTCTGGGCAGAGTGCTGATGTCTGACCTGGGAGAGGCTGCAGGCTCTGCAGGATGGAGGCCACGGCCATCTTCTTCTCCAGGGTTTTGTCGCTGAGGTGCTCATGGTCCAGGAGGCGGAGCAGCCCCGTGAGCTCGGGGAGCAGCTGCTCCAGCACTGAGGAGGAAGCACGGTCACAGCTCTGCGTCCGGGATCCCGGCCCTGCTCCCACGCATGAGAGGTCAGGGAAGCAGGGGACAGAGGGGAGGGCCGGGAGCAACAGGGAGGCCTCAGAGGCGTCACACAGCTGTCCCCATGCTGGCTTCCCAGCCTCCCTTGGGAGAACCCTGCTCAGTTAACTGTGACATTCCTCTGGGCTCCTCCACTCTGCCTCAGACCTCATATGGCCTCAGCCTGAGGACTAAGGTAGCCCGAGAAGAGGCACTCAGGCCTCCCTTTGTCCCAGTATGCCCTCTGCTTTCCAGGCCCAGGGGTCCTTCCTCACCACAGCTTGGGGCTCAGTGCAGGTCCCAGGCTAGAGCCCCTGGCCATCCTGGACACAGGCAGGAAGGGAGCCTTCCTGTCCCATCAGTTCATACACTTCAATCTCTGAAAACTTCTGTTTCCGGTGCCTTGGCAGGAGCCAAACTGCACATTAACCCTTCCCACCCCAGGCCCCCAACTGTCATTACCATTCTTTCTTTCCACGCTACACCAGTGCGTTTCAAACCTGAGTGTATGTATATGGGAGTTAGTGGGGGGATCCTGCCAAAGTGCAGATTCTGACTCAGGAGGTCTCGGGTGGAGCCTGAGAGTACATTTCTGACAGGCTCCCCGCTGCTGCTGCTGCTGGTTAAAACCCCATGGGGTTGCGGAATGCTAGATCACAGGACCCTTTAAAGACTGGAGTGTGCCAAGACCATGATGTCATGGAGGGCTCCCTGTCCCGAACAGTCACAGGAACTTGGTTTGCCTTGGAGCTGAAGACCAGCCTCATTACAGTAGGAGCATTGTCCTGATTTGCAGCTCACCCATCCCTTGTGCAAAATAATAAAAGCTAACCTGTGCTGAGCTGTGCCAAGCCCTTTCATACTTGTAGTCTTATTTAAATCTCATATCAAGGATTTCATCATCTCCATTATCTGGAGGATGAAACTAAGGCTCAGAGAGCAGTTAAAGAACTTCCCCAGGGTCACTCAGCCAGCACAGCCTTGACGAGGCCTGGTCCCCTCGCTGCATTCCTTTGCCCACGGCACCGTGTTGCCCGGCAGTATTTTATACAGTCCTACTGACAAGTTTCGGGGTGGGTCCCGTGATCACCCTCGCTTTTCAGATGAAGGAACCAAGGCTCAGGGAAGATTAAGTAACCTGCTTGAATTACATAGATGCAAGCAGAAGGGCCAGGACTTTCATTCTAGGCTCTTGACTCGCAGCTCCACAGGCTTCTCCATATCCTGGGCCCTCCTGGGGGCATAGATGGTGAGACTCTGACCCACCACTACAGGGTCTGATGGGTAAGAGGGACTATAACATCCTGCACAAGAGAACTAGCTCCAGAGCCAGACTACGTGGGTTTAAGTCCAGGCTCCATCATTCATTAGCTGTGGGGCCTTTGGCAAGTTACTTAGCCTGTGACTCAGTTTCCTCCTCTGTAAATGGGGGTAATAACAGCACCTGCCTTTTAGGGTCACTGTGAAGATGAATTATGTCATGTGTGAAAAGTGCCTTGCCCCATACGTAGTAAATGCTCATGCCAAGTCAGCTGTATTTACGGTTGTCATAGTGTCCAGGGCGCTGGTCTGTGCTGTGCGGTCTCTGTGAGCGTCTGTCTCCCTCCGTGGCCTGCAAGGCTCTAGACAGTGTATACAGTACCGTGAATCTCACTTCCTTAGCATCTGGTCTGGGGCCTGCTTAGTGGGGGTGCTCTCTATGGGTTTGAGGAGAGAGGGAACGAGCAGGTGACCACAGAAGGACTTTTAAAAACTAGAAATCTTAGGTATAGAGAGTGCTACTTGTTGGAAAAACCTGACATTGCATCTCTCTGTGGCAGTCCATCATCACCTCGCATTTGTTGGAGAAGAGCAGAGGGCTGACAGCTGCCACCCCATGAGCTCTCTCTGCCTCAGGGCACTGAGACAGGGACTTTCCACGCAATGTCGCATTTTATCCCCCACATCTGTGCGCAGGTCCTATCAGGAGACCTATGTTCCAGAAGATAGAGTTTAGCTATGGGATGGCTGCACAGCTTGAAAGAGGGGGAGCCAGGCTGAGTTCACGTTTGTGTGATTCCTAGAACTGCTGAGTCACGCAACTACAAGGGGCTCCCGAACCTCAGATCCCCAGTGAGAGGGGCCCCGAGGCCCTGCCGCCTCCCGGCCCGCACCCTTGCAGTGCCACGTGGTGTGGCCTGAGAAGGAGGCTTCTGGGGTGGGGAGGGAGTCTCTCTGAAGCAGGACTCATTTAAATCACTTTAACTGTTGTGAAGGAAATGTTTTCAAACGGAATCATAAACCTCTCCAGCACCCTCAACAGACACACCAAAAGTCAGTTCACTCAGTTCCAAAATACTTCCTGAGCACTAATTATATGCCCCTTGGAGAATTAGGAATTGAATAAAATATTGTTCCAGCGGGCATTCTCTGACCCCCCCCCCCCCCACACACACACATACTCGCTCACAGAGGAGGCATTGCAGGGCACCATGGAGCTCCCTTGGGGCCTGCAGGCAGGGTTCATGTTTGGAAACCCAGGACACGGCCCCGCTGTCTTGCAGGAATGTCAGGGCTGTGGGGAGCAGCGACTCTTTATCCCTCTACCAGTGGTTCTGAAACTTCTCAGCCTCGGGAGTCCTTCACACTTTTGAAAATTACGGAGGACCCCAAAGAGCTTTTGCTTTATGTGGATTGTATCTATCAACGTTGACTGTGTTAAGAATTAAGATAGAGAAGATTTTAAAGCACAACAAAGCACAGGCACATCGTCCAGGAGCCTCCAGAGCTACCGTGTTATCACGTGGCACGGAGCCTCTGGAAAACGCCGTCGGATGCCGGAGACCAGGAGGTGAAAAGCCACCTGAGGCCTCAGTACTATAGGACAGCAGTTCCGACCTTAAAGACCCTCTGAAGACATCCTGGGGACCTCCTGGGCATCACCCTCCCCAACCACACCTTCCCGAGAATTACTCTCCTTCAGTGATGACCTCAAACTTTTTGGACTTTTTAAAAAATAGTGTCCATACACTGGTTCTCATTATATTTTTAGAGTTGTGAGACCATCACGGGAATCAGCTTTTGAACAATCTCATTACTCCCAACTCCTATTTCATCCCCAGCCCTCCCGGCCACTCCCCTATCTGCTGTCTGTATGAATTCGTCTGTTCGACCATTTCATACCAATTAAAGAAAAAAATATGATGTGGCCTTCTGTGACTGCTTTCTTTCAGGTGGCATAAAGTTTTCAAGGTTCATCTATATTGTAGTGTGAATCAGTACTTTATTCCTTTTCACTGGTGGATAATATTCATATCAGCCGTCCCCTCTGTTCCTCCCTTCCTCTCTCCGCGCCCGCCCCCGCTTTCTCTTAGGTGTGACACAGGTCCCAAAGAGTTCTCCTCACTGCTGTCAGCAAGTGCCTGTGTGTGGCAGCATTCCCTGTTCCGATGTAAGCTTTGTTATAATGATCTCTAAAGTAATAACTATTAGGTCGTGAGTGAGTTCTCTGCATTAAGAAACATGAGTTAGGCCCTGGCCAGGTAGTTCAGTTGGTTAGAGTGTTGTCCCGATGTGCCCAGGTTGTGGGTTTGATCCCTGGTCAGGGCATATACAAGGGTCAACAAATAGGTGGAGCAACAAATCGCTCTCTCTCTCAAGTCAATAAATAAAAATTTAAAAAGTACAAACATGAGCTATAGTAGTCAAGTTTTGTTACACCTTTTCTTTTCCTATTGCTTGATAGGGTTCCTAACTTGGGACCTTGACCTTAAGTGTTTTTTGTTTAACTGAGATGTGATCATAAAAGTCTAAACAGTACAAAGGAGAATGAGGGGACCAAGTGAGTCCGGGAGAAGCAGAGGGCAGGAAGGACTGCCCAGGGCCGGTGGGGGTTTCTGCCGCCTGGAAGGAGCTGGTGGCAGCAGGTGGCAGAGGGAGTCTGAGCCCTGGGGGAGGCTCACCTTGCAGGCAGTGAACGGGCAAACACCCTTCCCTAGAACCAGACCGTTGCCGTGGGGGGGCAGTTAGCACGCGTCATCTCCTTTAACCCTCATAAACCTCAGGAGAGGTACGTTTTATTGCTGTCCGTGCCCTACAAGGCAGGAAACAGAGGCTAGAAGAAGTGAGGTCACCCAGCCAGTAAACAGTAAGGCCCAGCCTTGAGCCCAGGTCTGTTTGACTTCAAAGCTTGCCCCCTCCTCCCGAATCCTCCATCAAAAGACTGGCTCTGAGCAAGCAGAGGCCAGACTGGGGTGGGGAGCAGGTAGGCAGCCCCTCAAAGCCCTCCCACTGAGGGCTTTAGGCTATGACTTCACTGGGGCCCCTGACCTGGGGGTCCCCTCATTGTGTGGGTAAGAGACCCTTATTGTGGGTCTGAAATTCCTACTCAGTGGGCCTCTCCCACTGGCCCCTTTGAACATCGGAGTCCTAACTATGAATATCTCATAGAAGAACAAGCATGTAACTCAAAGCATACAGCTGACTTAATAGTGGGATCTCACCCCAGAGAGAACCTTATACTTCATACAGGAAAGCTTCCAGCCAGAGCTCGGTTTTTCAAGGATAAAACAGAACTCCGCCCAAAAGCCAGCTCTCAGGTGCAGTGAACACAGAGCAGCTTTGTCTTAAGGCCAGATAACTCACAGGGATTTAAACCATCAGAGAATTTAATTTGTAGAAAAATCATATAATGCAGATAGGCATGTTCTGGGACCGGGAATTGAACCCGCAACCATTAGGTACCCAGGATGACAGTCAACCAACCAAGCCACACCGACCAGGCATCCGGGTGATTCTGATGCAGGCAGCCCAAGGTTCAATCTGTAAAAATACTCCACCAGCAAAGACGTACTACAGGGCATGTCTGTGTCCACAGGAACGTGGGAAGACCTCATTCCTTAAAAACTTATCATTAGACGCCCTCTTCTGAAATGACTGTGCATCGAGGTGGGAATGAGTCCCTACAGAAAATTATAACTGGCTGGAGCATGAAGTCTTGCTTAGACACGATGATGAGGCTGTGAGGTCAGACCTGTGTGAATCGGAATTCCTGTGCTGCCATGTCCAAGCTGTCCAAGTGGGCCTGTGGGAGAACTCTGAGCCCTTGTTTTCTCATCTGTGGAATGAGAATCACAGCGTCCCGACCTCCAAGGCGGGAGAGCTAGGCCAGGTCCTGCTCGCCAAGCGCTCACTGCGGTGGTGTGCCTGAGGCAGCACTCACTGCATGAGGGCCGTTTTGTTGCTGCTGCTGCTGTTCTCAGTACTCCCCAGAACGAGGCGGACGCCGGAGTATTTTGATCAGGTAGTACTCAGCGACAGATCTGCTACAGTTGTTGTGACAAGCTCCGTGAGGACAGGGACTGTGTCTCAATCTTAGTAGATGCTCAGTGAGCATTTATTTCATGGATACGATTTTAACTCTCTCAATTAAAAAATGTGGGAAGTGTGGGTCAAGGAGGTCATTTGACTTCGTGATGGCCACACAACCAATCAAAACTGAAAGTACCTTGCGCTAAACTCACACAAAGCTTGATGCTTAAGGAGTCACAGAGGAACGCAGGCTGTGCGCAGTCTGGGCCCCTCCCAGCTCTGCCACTTTGCAGCCGGCGGCCTGTGGGGAACTGTCACAGCTTTCCTAAGCTTCCAGGTCTCTGTCTGCAAACAGTGTGGGTAGTAACAGTGGCTGCTTCGCATGGTCACTGTGCAGACAAGATGAAGTGATGCATGTGGTGCTCAGTGCACCCGACAGGCACTCTGTTCATTCATGCGTGACTCCCAGCAGTTGCCGGTGCAGCCATCGGCACAAGGGAGGGTGGTATTTGGGGGCAAGGGGACGTCACGGGACTCGGCGGCCCCACCAGGTGGACTGTCCATGGCTCTGGGCCTGACACCGAGCTTGGGGTGCTTATGGCAGTGGGAGGCCGTGGGTCCGCTTCCTTCGGGGTGCTTACATTCTAAGGACCCCTCCACATCAGGTGAGGGGACAGCGTCTTCCAGTGGGAGGGGCTGCAATGCAACCCAGAAACTCTGCTCCTGCCGTCCCCCGTCAGGCAAGACCTCTTTCACCAATCACTGACCTGCCCCTCCCGTCTTCGCTCCTGGTTTGGATCATTTCTGCTTTCTGAGGACAGACTGGGGCACCAGGGACACGACTGTCTTTTATGTCTAAAGTTTATTTAGAACCACGAATAAATTTCATTGATCTTGTTTGGTTTAGTTAAGCCTTAGGGAGGTACAGTGAATTCCAATGAGGAAAAAACACAGGAAGAAATGGTTTAATCATTGTTTATAAGTCTTCAGCCTTTCACTCTGTGGGGCAGGCGGGCACAGAAACCCAAAATGGGCTGTAACTGTTCTCTGAGATGCAAAGAAGCTTGCCAAATAAAATTAGAAACCTATTTTAAAATATATCTAAGATTAGACCACAACGTGCTTATTGTTCCTGGCGAATACACAACTAAGATCAGTTTTCTCTCTGCTTCTCTACCCTCGCCATATAATTGAAATCGAAAGGTGTAGAGCAAATTAAGCTCTATACTTGCTCCCAGGACTGCATCCCTGGTCCGCACCCCTGATGCAGCCTGGGTGAACCCTTCAAGCCAAGGGGATGTAGTCCTGCGCCAGCACTGTTCTCTGCAGGGAAGGCCAATTTACTTAGAAGTCTCAAACACACTGAGTCTCATTTCCATGACAAGAGAGAAGTGAATACATTCAACTTCAGCCAACCACAGGAACAACACCTTTTGTTTTGGCTCCTACCAGGTAGGCTCAGTGGGTACTCTGACCGCTGTTCCTGTTCGCAATCCTGGTCACCTGTTAGATTCTGTAATTTACAAAGCTGCTTGGAAACAGTTTACAAGTTATAATTTCGGTGACTGCAGAGCAGTAGATGGAATCACAGTTTCTCCTTTCCCCACCTCACTACTTGACAAGCATCTTTGGGACAAAGATAACTCACCCTTCTTTGTTTCCAAAGTCAGAGGAAATGCAACCGCTGTGATTCAAAGATGCAAAATAGGACAAGTTGTCAGAACGTGGTTTTATGGAGGGCCTACAATTTTTTTTTGTTTGTTTACTCAGATTTCCTTTCTCATTTCCAAACAGCAAAATAACCTACTTTTCATCTCATGAAGGCTCCTGGCCTGGAGAAAGAGCCAGCACATTATTTAAAAGTTTTGATCATGATTTTAGAGATGACTCTGTATATTGTGTTTTAACAAGCTAGCACATCGATGCGGTATGGCCCATGACAGCAGTGGGGAGGCAAGTCACCCTGGAAAAGGGAAGCAGTACACTTAACAGGTGTGACCTCAGTGTTTGGGGGAAAGGAGTGGAGGAGGAGCCTTTCCTGTGGCCTCCAAACCTGCAGGCTCCGCAGAAGAGACCTCCCTCCAGGCTGCCTGGTGCCCCATTCCTCAGCCTCTTAACGCAGGGCGTGTGCGCATGCTATTCCCTCTGCCTGTCCGAGCTCCCTTCTCCTGAGGCCAGTCCAGCCCCCTCCGCTCTAATTCACTCGGGACTTCCTAGGGAAACGGTCCGTGTCCTCTGGACCACAGCCTTTCCCCCAGTGATGCTGTCACAGCACCGTTCTCCTTGTGGTGACTTTCATGGCGAGATGTTGCATCTACTCATATATTTCTCTGATGAATGTCCGTTTCCCCCACATGAGCTTGAACTTGCTGCAGGCAGGAACAGTGCCTGCTTTAGCTGGTGCCTGACACAGATGAGTGCTTATATATTTGTGGAATGAAGTAATTCTTGAAGTAAACATTTCTTCAGAGTCACTAAAGGACAGGGTCTGGCACAAATAACGCCCCTTTTTTCATTAAAAATCTTTTATTACAAAGTCTTGAGCATGATGTAATTCTGTAACATAACAGTGCCACACTCAAGCATACCATATGGCATTTTAGGTGAAATGCTCAAATTAAAATGATATATTATTACACCCATATTATTACCCTACCAACCACACTCAGGCAGGCCTTACTTCTGCATGACCCTGTATAATGGCTAGTTAATGTGATTTTAAAACGATATCTGTCCTCAGAGTGGCTCAGCATAGTAGAAAGATGCTTAAAAATAGGAAAAAGAGGAAACAAAAAGCCCTGGGACCAAAAAGAACCACAGCCCATTGGCTCAGCTCTCCAAGCCCCGTTTGGTTGAACTTGTGTCCCCGTGTGGATGTGGCTGCCCATTATTTAGTGATGCCCGCTCTGTAGTTGGTGGGGTTTAACCTTGACATGTGTTAGGAAACGAACGCTAACATGTATCGAGCAGCCCAAACTACTTGAGTTCTCGTCCTGTTTCCTCGTTTCCTAGCGCGCACCTTTGGGACACTTACACAACTGCCCCACTCCTCATGTACGTCATCGGTGACCTCGGAGGACACCCACCTACCTCGTCAGTGGGAACGGGCCCTAATCCGTGAGAATGTGCCTAGAACAGGGTCTGGCACTTGGTAAGTGCTCAGTAAGTGTTAGCTGTCTACATCACTCTTCTCTATTATTATGTGAGAGGTTTACATGTATCAGTTACCTAATTTCATTCTTACAGCGAGGTGGGCTAGCCCCATTTTGCAGGTGTGGGAACTGAGGACTGCAGCATGGGAAGGACACTGAGGAGCCACTCACTCAGTGGTGCCTCCCCCAGGGCTCCTTCAGGGTGCTACTTTCATCTATGTGCAACTCTGGGTTAACTAGCAGAGAAACCTCTAGCAACACAGGTGAGGCCAGGAGCCTTGCCCTTCACTTCAGGGGTGCAGAGATCTCTCTTTCTCCTGGGTCTCTTCCAAGTTGCTGCAAATCTGCCCTCCTGGGGCCATGGGGACGGCCCACTCCCTTCCTCTGGATTTACAAGCACTTCTCTAAATCCAAGTGAAGGCCACCGGTGGCATTACATAGGAGGGGACCACACTGGTTGGACTGGCATTGTCGATCACTAAAACAAACACTTCCTGTTGTCTCAGAGTGTGCAGGGACGACGATCGTGCATGCGGGCTGGAAAAGAATGAAAAAAAGAGGAGCAAAGAAATCCCAGCTGCAAAGTCGATGCCTTAGTGCCAACTGCTTTCCAGGATAAATATAGCGCTGATGTGAGGGAAAGCAAGGGGGGCGAGATCACCTTGGAAGACTTTTGTGTGTGTTAATTCAAGCGCTGGCAGGAAACCAGATATCCTTTATGCCGAAGAGAACAGTAGGTAGGAGTTTGACCCCGTGGGACAGAAACATGAAATCCCAATGAAGGGAGGTGGTAAAGAAGAGCGGGAGATCTGCGATTTGGCATAGGAAGACCTGGTTTGGGTTCTAGCTCCTTCCACTCACTAGTGTAAAGTGTGGGGTAAGTCAGTTAGCCCCTCTGAGTGTCCCCGCGTGTTGTTTGTGCCTGGGCGCAATGGGGAGTGGCTGGGAGAGGGTTTGTAAGCCGTGGGGATTGTTATCAGGGATAGTGGAGTAGTACAATTCTCCGATCTACTGCTATTTCAGGGAGACAGGGAGACTGCGGGTCAGTACGGTTGTTTCTGGGTGACTCTCTTCCCAGGAGTCAGGCCAGGGTGACAGGGTCAGGGAAGCCCTTTGCCTTAATGGTCTTTCTGGCTCTGCCTGGGTCCTGGCCTCCTCCAGCCTTGTTCGGGGCACCTTGCTTCTCAGTCGTGGGCACCGGGGGAGCCGTGGCTCCCTCTCACCGAGCCGTTTCCAGACGGCGGGGAGGGGGTGGGGGGCAAGCCAGCGACTTCTAAGGAAATAACTTTAGGCTGTGGAACTGGGCTCTCCCAGAATTGTTCCTTTGTCTGTGGATTCCTCCCTGTTTAGCTCACAAAGGAAATGGTTCCAGGAGGAAGTGGAAAACTGACACACACACTCACAACCCCCACCCCCATAAGATGGCAGCTGTTTCCATTTCCCGCAGTCTGCACCATCTCCTTCACCCAAAGCTGGGGAAACAGAAGCAGTCCCGGGGTGGGGTGGGGTGGGGGCTGGGATACCCAGTGATAAAGCAGGTAGTATTTGTGAGCTCTTAAGTGATGTTCCAGATGTTGTGCTAAGCATTTTGCGTCGATCGCCTCATTTAATCCTCATGATGACCTTGTGAGGTAAATACTGTTTTTACTCCAAACCAAGTGAGGCTCAGTCACAGAACCAAGATTCAAATGTAGGCCCAGCCCTAGAGCCTACGCTGCCTACTGCTGCATTACGGCACTTTCTGCTCTCTTCTTCTGGCAGGGATGCCCAGCCCCTGCGGCTTCCTGGAGCCAGCAGTGAGCACCTTCATAGGAGAGCGCTGCCCTGAGGCCTGGCTGGGCTGGGCTTCCTGCTTCTGAGAAGTCTGAGTTTGAGGACCTGTCTCACTGACAGCCCGGGGCAGACAGAAAGAACTGGCTGGGGGTAGGCAGGTGATGCAGATGATAATAAAAATATACAGGAATGACAGAGAATGTTCTCCCAGAGAACATTTATTGAATACTTCCTATAAGGAGGGCATTGTGCCTAATACTTTTATTTCTTTTTATAAATAGGACCTCAGATAGAAAAAATTGGGTTAATCCTAATTCTTGCTTTGTGAGATATTGTCATCATCGGTCGATGCATACTCCACTTTCATATAGTTACTTATTTACATAGTCATTATTTGTGCTAATGTGGTCACACCCATGAATCTACCATTCAAAGCAAAAGCCAGGATCTGGACAGTGTCTTATGTCCCGCGATGACCCCACGCTTCTGCCTCCCCCACCTCACCTAACTGCCACCTTAAATGCGGTGTTCTTCACGCTCTTGCTTTCCCTTGTCATAGTGTCCTTGCAAGTGGATGTACCATAAACATTTAAACATTTCTAAGTTGTTTTTAACTTATTAAAAGGGTATAATGCTAGAGGTAATCTTTTGTGGCTTTTTTCTTTACTGTTAGTATATTACTAAGATTCATCCAGTCGTTTCTTGTCACTGTGTTTATTCACTGTTTTGTGTGATACTCATTGTGGGAACATTCTCTGTGCCTACTACCTCATTGAATCTTCACAGCAACCCTATAAGGTAGGAGCTCCTCTTATCCCAGTTTTACTGACAAAACACTTGAGGCCTAGAGAGGCTTGGGAACTTCCGGGTGGTCACAGGTGCCAAGTGTGAATCTTTCCGCCCTCCCACGGAGCACGGATTTGGTATAGAGGAGAAAACACAGGACGTAGAGTCGAAAGCCCGGGGCTCAAGCCCCAGCTCCACACTTACTGGCTGTGTGGCCATGGGCACATTGCCTCGTGGCTCCTGTCTCAGGTCCCTGAACGCTGAAGGGGGATGATGATGACTGCTGTGCCTGCCTCTCAGGCAGGTCTGAGGAAAGGGAGAGCATGCGACCCCGAAGTTCTGTCAGCTGGTAAATTGTGGTTAGTAGTACAGGTGCCATCTGCTCCCCCTCTCCCTGGCCAAACAGCAGAACCCGTGTAGGATTCAGATGAGAATGAACAGAATCTCTATGCTGAAGGGCAAAGGTTAGGTTGACGATCAGCCCACAGAAACCTCAGTGTGATAAAAGAACCAGGCAATCCTCAATAGATGCTTCAGGTTGCACTAGTAGGAACATATGAATTCATCATTGTTATATTCGATAGGTCTTTTTAAAAAGTAATAGTTTTATTATTTCTTACCTATTTTCAGTATCTGGGACACCCCCACCCCAGTGCTCTTGGTCATGGTATTTCCTCTGCATGGCTTCCCACTGCTACCCACTACTGGACGTGTGGCCTTGGGCAAGTTACTCAACTTCTCTGTGTCTCCTCACCTGTGAAATGGGGACAGTAATAATACTGACACTTTACAGGGTTGTCACGTGGGTCCAGGAAGGTATTACAAGGAGTGCTCAGAGCAGTTTCTGATACATGATGCCAAGCTGACTATTATATTATTATTGAAAATTCTCCTACTCCCCACTCATCCTTTGAGAGTTGATTATTTAGATATCAGTTCCTCCAGGAGGCCCATCCTGCTTTTCTAGACAGGTGAGGTCATCTTGTTACACCCTTCAAAGTAGATGACTTGTTCAGTGTTCTTCTCCCTTAAACTGTGAGCCCATGAGGGCAGAGATGATGTCTGCTTTAGTACCTGTCACCGTTGCCCAGGGCCCGGCACAGTAATGAGTACGTAGCAGGTGACTGGGAATGGAATAAACGGACAACCTGGAATTCAGACGAAGGACCACAGACTAGGGAGAGGGCTGTAAATCCTGCCCATGACAACTGACTCCCAGAGCAGAAGGGCTCATGCTGGGGGCGGGGAGAGGGAGGGCAGAGCACTGGGCCACTGGGGCTCTGGAGAGCAGAAATCTGAACTGAGAAGATGTCCCTTCCAAAAGTTTAACCAGTACCATGGGTAGCTGAGACACTGGGTGACTGGGGCAAAAAACACCCAGAGTCAAACCTGGAATTTGCCCTCCCGAGCCCAGTGGCCCAGGCAGGTGATGTCAGCCCGCTTTTCTCCTTTGGGAAAATGGGAACTGTGGCGGTGGGAGCGCCGCCCCACCCCTTGGAAGGCTGTGCTGAGCAGAGAGGGAGGTGACGTGTGTAGTGCTGCGCACTGGGCCAAGCACGCGGGAGTCTTTGTCAAGTTTGGCTGTTACTGCTGGTGGTGTTGGTAGTCACAGGGGACTCCAGCGGCACCTGGGGGTTAGCCTAAATGTTTCAGATGGGAGGCTAGAGGTCAGGCTCAGAGTGGCCTCCTTGACAGCTGTCCAGGGAAGAAGTGTCTCCCTTTCTTCATTCCCCTCACTTGCAAAAGCTTCCCAATACTAACCTTGGATTTGGTTCTGGACCAGGTGCCCGGGAATCCAGCTCCCAGGGAGCCCAGCCATCCTGGGGCAGACTTTGGAAGACCCTGGGGCTATTCCTGCCTCTAGGACTAGGGGTGGGAATCAAGCGGATGATGGTTGAAGATGCTGGGAATGAATGTCCTGAGAACTGACAAGCCCCAGACAAATGTCTCCTCTGCTCTTCCATTGGACCAGCGATTCTACACAATCGACGCTATTGAAAATGGAGAGGTTGAAGTTGTATCTCTCCTTGCTCTTAACTGAAACTAATCTTATACAGTCTGCTGCTCACCAGCAGTATTTGCCGTAGCTCCTGACTGGTCACCTCTTTCCAATACTTGCTTTGTACTCTGATGTGAACTCATTGCTGGCTTTAAGCACTTCCCCAAATGGCAACACTTAGCACAACCCTCCTGCCCACCCTCCTCGGGAACTCCCCCGGGGCAAGACACGGGTTTCCTTTGTGACACAGATGACGGAAGAACTCCACATGCTGCAAGTGCTCCCTGTGGCTGATCCCCAATTCCTTTGTAATTCCATCCTTGGACGGGCAGGCAAGAAGAGAGAAGCCCAGGGAAAGTTACAGAGAGAACTTGGCTTCCATGCTAATTCATTAAGAAAGGCGATCATTTACAAACCTGTCTTTTAAGCTTTAGCTTTTTTTTTTTTTTAATTGAATGCTTCCTAGTGCCGAGTGCTTTCCTTGCATGTGTCCAATGATTCCCCACAGGTAGGCAGGAGATTGTTATCTCCATTTTTAGTGGAAGAAACTCAAACGCAGGGGATTAAGTGGAAGGAGTAGAGCTGTGATTGAAACCCCGGCAACTTGACACCGTAGGAAAAGCACTCAGCTCCCACAATCTGCTGTCTCTATTATTAGTTACAGATCGACAACATAGCCTCTCAGGGACTGGGGCGCACTCAGTGGAAAGGACCTGGAGGATAAGTCCCCTCTCTTGGGAAGGACTTGAGAGGTTCCATTTAACCTCTACCTGCTCCTCCGGGCGGTAGGGACGCTGACCCGATTTGCACTGTCAGCGTGTTTCTGTGCCTTCCTTCCCCTGCCACCTCCTCCACCTGGAGTGCCATCTCCTCAGTGCTTCTGAGGTTCCTGCCTAGAAAGCGTCCCTCGAGCCCTCTGGTCTCTTTATATTCTCTTTGAAGGACAAAGACCAGGTATGACCTCATGGCGCAGGCACTGGTGACCTAGTCTTACTTTCTCTGCCTTGCCAGGAGATTCTGGGGTCTAGGATCTGAGTTTCTTCTCTGTAACCTCTCAGAGCTGCACCTGGTTGCTGGCTAGCGGCGAGGAAACGTGACCCATCTCCCTGGCTTCCCAGCACTCCCCTAGATCAGTTTTCTTCTTGGTTCAAGTGGAGCTAAAAAAAATTCCCCCTTGCTTTCATATCAGCTGGATCTGCTCTTAGCAAACCCTCCAACAAGAATGGGCAGGAAGAATAAATATTTATTCTACAAATGAATAAATCTGATTCCCTCTTCAAAAGAAAGCTTTGGTATAAATTAGCATAATTTCTCTATTCTAAGATGCCACTGATTTTAAGATGTTTTCATCTGTTAAAAAAACAGCTTTTTGAAAAAAGCGCAGAAAAAGGGACATTATCAGTTACAAGATATGTTCTGATTCTTTTTTCAAACTCTAAGAGAAAGTTTATTTAGAAAGTTATAGAGGTCGTAGAAGTAAATCAGCTCTGCTGTGCAGGCTCAGGAAACAAGTGACAGAAACGAAAGAAGGGCCCTTGGAACTTGGGAGAGAGAAAGGCGAAGGTAACACACCTGGAGGGGAAGCAGGGGGGAAGGGCAAAGCACAGGTGTGCTCCTGAGAGGGGCAGCTCCAAATGTGTTCTGATTTTTAAAAAGTATGTGTCGGTACCAATGAAATTTAAAAAACATGGTCCAATTCAATTTTTATTTACTTCTTTTGTCTCTGTTGATCTCAGATCAAAGGCTTCCAAGCCTTGACCAAGTCATTGTGAAGCACGGACAGGCATCAGCAATGCATCCTGGCCAAGTCCCGGCCCTGAATCCCTGTGGGCTCCTGGGTCAGTGCGGGTGTGTCATGGCCACCAGCACTGATGGCAGTTTAGAGGCCCCCAAAGCCACCGAACAGGTTTTTCTCCCCAGCAGAGATGTGTCTGTGTTCTGCTGATACCTTGTGACCACATTAGTGGTTCTGTGGAAAGCCAACTGGGAGATGGTCATGTGACCTTAGGCAAAATGTCACCCATTGAGCCTCGGTTTCCCTAGTTGTAAAATGAGGGGCCTAGGATTAGATAGGTGGTTTTCAAATGCCGGCTGATGAAGCTGCGGGATTGGTGTAGCTTCCTTAGGGGCTGCCTTGGGAGTAGAAGGGATGGAGTGGGTTGTACTCAGTGTTCTTATTTCTGCTTCACCCACAACAGCTCTGTTGCTTAAGATTTTGTTTGCAAAAAGATCCTGGGGCAAAACCACTGTAAGTGGTATTTCTCCAACACTACTCTTGAATACACACTTGTGTATGGTCCAAGGACAGGGCCTCATTCCTCAGTCTGGGCATATCCTCAGAATCCTGCTCACCACAGTGCTCCAGGCAGACATTCCCAGCCTCTGCATTCTGCTCCAGGGGTTGGCAAACTTTGTCTTTAAAGGACTAGATAGTACATACTTTAGGCTTTGCAGGCCATGCATGACCTCTGTTGCAACTGTTCAATTCTGCCCTTCTGGCCAGAAAGCAGCCATAGACAATGCATAATGAATGGGCGTGGCTGTGTTCCAGCAAAACTTAATTTATGAAAAGAGGTGGCGGGCTGGATTTGGTTCATGGGCTGAGGTGTGCAAACCGCTGCACTGTAATGTTTCAACCTGACAGGTGAAGAAATTGAAGCCCAAGGAGAGGATTCAAGGAACTAGGTTTGGTTGTGATTCCGTCTCCTGGATCGTAAATGTGGTTTTACCCCCCTGCTTTGCTCGCTTAGCCATGACTCTGACCCTGGGACTAGGGTTGAGGGAATGGTGCCTGGAAAAGACATGTGCCCCACTTCTCCCTCTCAGGAGATCAGTTTTCTCCTCGGTTCTTGGAGGGCTATAAAAAGCTGGGCTTGTCTCCTGCTGTCAGTCAGTTCCCCGGAGCTGGAATGACTGCAATGCGTCGCCACATTCTGCCCCGCTGCAGCCTGACAACTGCGTCGGGGGGAGAATCTTGCCTGGCTAGCTCTGCACCTCCTCTCCGACCTGGGGTGTGGGTGGGGTTCCCGAGTGGAATTTTACATGGAGGACAAACCCTCTCTGGGCGCTTTTGGGGCAGCCTCTGTTAATTCCAGGAGGGTCAGAGCTTCTTGAATTCTAAATGCCAGAACGCCTAGGGTCACAGCCGGAGTGTGAAGGGTAAGAAATCAAATCTCACTGGCAGCTGCCTGGCCCTATTGTTCACATTCCTTTTTCCTCCTCTGTTTCTTGGCAGAATCCCTGCCCCCACCTTGAAATCTTTACCTGGTAGGTCCCTGGGGCTTATCTAACAAGACCTTCATAGAGGTGACCTGGGAACGACTCTCCGGCATTCATGGAGAGGTGGTGGAGAGCTACGGTAAAGAACTTAGGTTTGGAGTTGGCGGGCAAATAAAGCTTTCTAGCCCTCAGTTTCTTCATCTGTGAAATGTGGAAATTTAAATACATATAAAGAAATAGATAACTATATATATAACAAATGTGTAATTATGTAATGAAAATAAATAACAGGAACTAACTCTTGAATGTAACGGGACAAAGTCACGATAAACATTCCCACTTGAATTCCTTTGGCAGGATGGGATTTCAGTGCTGAAGGAAGATAAATATCACAAATATATTAACATCAAAAGCTTCAAGTAGCCTGTGCGTTCATATACCGCCGCAAGCCTTCCTCCACAGGGGCTGTGCTCGTTAGCCTACCACAGAACCAGGCTTTGCCAAAAACTACAGAATTTTTCATACAAATTATGTTTATACATTTATAATTCACATATATACCATCTGTGATTTTAGAAAATAGAAGCTACACACTGTACAGACACTGTGAGCTCATTGCTGTAGGCAACACTTTTGGATGGGATTTCTCCCCCAATAAAGCCAGTGACATATTCTGTGAACACAAAGGCTAAACTGCTTCAACTTCCTGCTTGTGGAGAGGACTGAATGGCCCAGCGCACACATGTAAACTGCCTGCATCATGGGGAGCACTTGTGACTATTGTTATTAAACATGTGCTGCGTGTTGGACACTGGCAATGAGATGGAAAGACAGCTGCAGACATGGGACTCACATAGACATGGACGAAGCATTTAAGTTAGTGCAGTGAAATCTCCTAAACAGGGGTGGAGGTGACACCTGAAGTCAGAGAGGAGGCTGAAGAGGGGATGTGTGGCAGGGGAGTTTTCCCAGGGAGGTGATGCTGAGGGGTCTCGCTTAGTGATGGGGAATAGCAGAGTCATTTTTTCGAATTTCATTTTTTACATCTTGTCCAATGGTAAGAAAGTCTCAGCTGTCCACTTCACATGGCTTTTGCCAGAGTGGAGAGAAACCACACAAGAGAAGTGCAGGGTGGAAGGGTCCCTAGAGAGAGCATTTTAGTGGTCAACTCTCGGTCTGAATATTCTTATATTCCCCGGGTTCCTTCTGAGCAACAGGGAACCCCAGAAGGTGTTTGAGCAGGGTCAAGGGTCATGACAACAGCAGCGCATTGCAACAGTGAGCAGACTCACTTGGGAGCTTTGCAAAAAATACACATTCATGAACCTCACTCCAGACCCATTGATCAGATCCTTCGTGGGATATGTCTCCAGCAGGCTCCGGAGGAGGTGAGGCTGAGCCCAGCTGGATTTGAGAACCACCGCTGTAGGCAGATTAGGAGAGGTCCTTAAGGCAGGCTGAAAGAGGAAGCTCCTATAGGAGATGACAGGGTATAGAAGAAGCCATCCAAGATAGATTTTCCCATAAAAGTCCATAGGACTTGGAATCTCATTGAATAAAGGATGAAGGCAAAGGAAATGACGAATAATCACAAAGTCTACGTTTGCGTCCCTCAAGTGAGAATCACTGATGGAGAATTCTGGAGCTGAAAGTGGCCATATCCAATTTCCATCCTGTGCCTTTTTTTCTGTCATTTGTTCATGATCTCAGCAGACATTTTTTGAGCACCTGCTGTGTGCCAGGCATTAAATTGGGTGCTGGGGAAAGAGCTGTGGGCAGGTGAGAAGGGTCCTGCCCTCACAGAGCTCACGTTAACAGCTAATTCAATCCCACAATTAATTATAATTGTGAAAATGGTGACCAATGAGACATACGGGGCACTACGAGCACCTTAAAGGGGATGTGGCTTAGGAGACTGGGAAAGACGGCCTTGAAGGAAGGGATGCTCGAGCAGGTCGCTAAGGATGAGTAGGAGTTAACCAGGTGAACGTACAGAGGCCAGTGAGGGGAGAGCCCACAGTAAGAGTTGGACAGGGGCCCAGAGTAAGTTTGTGACAGACAGGGCAGGACCTTGAGGGCTGCCACAAGGACTGTAGTCTATTTCTTCAGAACAGTGGGGCACTTCTGAAGGGTTTCAGCGTGACCAGATCTATAGTTTTAAATAGCTGTCTTTAATTGCACCCTGCCTTCTTCCCAAATTCCATCCACAAGCAGCTAATTCATAAGTCCATTAAAATCTCTGATACAATGTATACTTAAAAGGTCAGTGCTTCAGGCTGAAGTATACATTCCTCGAAGTCCTGTTCTCTCTAATGTGCAAAAGGGCCACATCTATGGAGACAGCGTGAAGATTAAGTGACAGTGTCTTTAGCCTGTATATCACTGCGGTCCCCACAGGAGCCATCCTGTGTCTTCTCTGATTTGTGGCCACTCAACCTCCACTTCATGATGTCCCTGGGCAACTCCAATTCTATCCTTGAACACCTCTTTTCATTTGTATATTTCTCCCAGATTGAGCCCACATAATTCTCTGTTTAATCTCTTGTCTAGCTTTCTGGAGACTCCTTTACCTCTTCTACAGGACTGATCCCATGTACCCCCCTTCAAATTTAGCCTCATTCACAAACAGCCCCATTTCCTTCAGTAGTCCTTCACGTGGTTGTGTTAACAGAAAAAGAGAAACAGGAAGGGTCATCTGATTTGGTGGTGAATAAAATGAGTTCAAAATTGGGTCACTCGGAGGTTGAGTTGACCTCAGAATGGAAATGTACCACAGGCAGGAGGCAATACAGGAGTAACCCATGGCTGGAGATGGACATCGAGAGTCCCCCTCCCAGAGGGGCTTCGTTCTTTCCAGGAGTGAGTGTGGAGATAAGGGGGGAGAGAGAGGGCAAGAGACATCGAAGAAGAAAGAGCAAGTGAGTCAGAGGGAAATACGGACACAAGTAGTAAGCGCTCACTATGGGCCGGGCACTGGGTGCTGGGAAAATACGACCACATTTCAGCCCCTCACTGCTTTACGGACTGAGGGAACAAGGCTTACTTGGGTCCCTTGCCTTAGGGCAGGAGAAGCAGAGGGTATGAGCAAGTATAACTGTGGGGTAAGGGCATAGGAGAGGCAGAAAAGGCTTCCTGGACGGATGGAGTGGTGGTTATTTAACCTAGACTTATTTGACTCCAAAATCCATGCTTTTCCCATCTCTGCAAAGTTGGAGAATGCATTTAGAAGAAAGTAGGGGGTCAACAGAGCTATAGAGAAGTCCAGGAGATGGGACTTTGAATAGGCTAAGATGAGACAAAACGGAAACCATTTGTAACCCTTAAGAGTGGGTTTTCAGCAGGTGTGATTGGAAGTGGGACTGCAGGCAGTGAAAGAGTGTGTGGGAAGGAACAGGAAGCTGTGAGTGCTGACCATTTATTTGAGAAATTTGGCCAGGAAAGAAAGGAGGAAAATGCTTAGGGTGTCGGGGGTATGTGTGTGCATGGGGGATTAATTTTTTTGTTCAGTTGCAATTTTTTTTAAAGGGTAAGAAGAGTATGAGAAGCTGATGATATCCAAAAACAGGATTGTTTTTCCAAACGAAAGGTCAGAATGGAATAATGATAATGCTTTTGGCAGAGGGTGGGGAGGGAGAAACTTAATTGGCAGGGCACTCACCCATGTGAGAAGTGGGGCCTGAAACTGATATTTGAGGGAGAGGTGGAAAAAAGCCCTGACTATAATGGAGAAGTCACACAAAGGAGGCTGAGTGGGATGAGGACATGGAAGTGGTGCCCAGCGACCAGCAGAAACCTCTGCAGGGGTGCGAGTGAGGTTAAATACCATGGCCCCACATGACTACACACACCCACTGCAGAGCATGGCTAAGATCCAAGTAATTGTATTTGATAAATATAACATCGATCACTTATTGAATACTTTCTAAGTGCTAGCTTTTCCCATCATACTCCAGATGAAGTGAAACTGGAGTTCAGAGAAATTAAGTAATTCACCCAATTCATACACGATCAAACAGCTAGAAAGTTGCAGTCAAACTCAAACCCCAGTTTGTCTATTCTCTGAACTGAACCACTCAGTTCTACTGAGTCACCAGGCTGTTGAAGGTGACCTCATGGAACGTGTTTGGGTGGAAAAGGTGAGTATGGATGACTGTTCCTTTCAGAATGACAGTAACTGGTAGAAATGGTGGAGAGAATGAACTCAGATGTCAGGGGAGAGGTGTGGGGCTTCACAGCCATGGGGACGGGCTCATCATGGGAGCAGCTACAGGCTGCTTGGTCAATGCAAGCTATGGATAGGGAAGATGTGGCTTTAATCATCATCATCATCATCATCATCTCAAAGCTAGTCTAACACAGGGCAAGACACAGAATGGGTTCTTCTATCATCTCTTGAACAATAAAAATTTCATTTAATGAAAAGTAGAGCTTCAAATTATTTCTTGAGTTGCCCAGTAGACAATATGATTCCCCAAAGAATATAGAATACAGCAAAAGAAACTCCCATCTTGGGTTGAATTTGATTAGTTGAGAAAGAATTAGTTGTAAAGTAGGAAGGAAAGGAATCTTTGGGCAATCAATGACTGCATATGAGCCAGGCAGATGAAATATAACCTTGACATTAAGAAGGCATATTAAAAATATCAAAGAAAATTTAGACAAAAGACTTTAAAGGGAAGATGGCTTGAGAAGACTGGAAAGTTTACAAAAGCAAAATTGTGAAGACACAGCCAACGGTCAGTAGGCATGAATACATAGCATAAATAAGAGAAAATGGACTCTCAGAAATGTCAGTCAGATAGTGGTCCAGTTATTGAACTTGCATTTCCAAGAGACAGGCACCACAAAGGAGCTCCCGGATACAGAGAAGACTGTGACACGGGCCCTGTCTCTGCGTTGTACAACAGCTGACCAACTCGTTATTTAAAATAGGGACTCGGAGAGTGTCATCAGAGTCAGACCAGCATATGGAGGGACCAAGCAGAGCTCTATAAAGCAATTTTATTATGTTAAACTTGATTTTAAAAGATTGTAACTACTACGATAGCAAGCATGTGAGTGGGTTCCACGTGCCAGGCATTGTGTGAAGTATTTTCCATGCATGTAATGTTTACAGTCCCAAGAAATAGGTATTATCAGTATCCATATCTAATCCTCATAAGAGGATAAGTTAATTACTTGTCCTGTAGGAGGTGGTGTATTATTAGTCTATAGTGAAGGTGTTACCTTCACCAATGGCTGATTCTCTTTGTACAATATTCACGAATCAGGAAATCCCGCTGGAATGAAATTTCATTATAATACAGAGTCCAGCACAACTAATGCCCCTTGTTCATTACAAAATTATAAGCATGTGATTCTGTAACATAACAGTATCACGCGCAAGTATACCATATGACATTTTAGGTGAAACATTCAAATCGAAATGATAAATTACTACACCCATATCATTACCCTCCCAACCACACTCAAGCAGGCCTTAGTTCTGTAAGTGGTTTTGAAGTCCGTTACTACATCGCGTGCATCCTGCTTTCCTCATACTGTGTCTCCGACACAGATACTGTCAGAAGAGAAATCCTACTTCCCAGGTTTGTTTCCGTTCCCAGTCAGTTGACTTTGATGCCATAACTGCTACTGAAGATCTGAACAGTGCACCCCCGGCACAATGGAGGCACAGGTCGGGGGCAGGTGCTCATAGCAGGACTATTTGGCGTCCAAGCCCTGCTCTAGGGCTGTGGCAGGTTAGCTGCCACCATGGAGGCAGTCGGAAGCAAGCTTACCATCAGGACCTTAGTTCTAACCCAGCTCTCTTTCTGTCATGGTGCCTGACTACGCGAGTTAATGTCAGTGACCTGCTGTTATGGACTGAATTGTCTCCCCTTCCCCCAACTCATATGCTGAAGCCCTAACCCCCGATGTGTCTGTATTTGGAGACAGCACCTTCAGGGGGGTATTTAAGGTCAGATGAGGTCATAAAGGTGGGGCCCTAACCCTCTAAGACTAGTGTCCTTTTAAGAAGAGACACAGAGCTCTTTCTCTCTGCTTTTTGCAGAGAAGAGGCCATGGAGGACACAGTGAGAAGGAGGTTGTCTACAAGCTCAGAACGAAGGTCTTGCCTTTATCTCGAACTTCTAGCCTTCTGAACTGTGCGAAAATAAGATTTTGCTGTTTAAGCCATCCAGCCTATGGTATTTTGTTAGATGGCCCCAGCTGTCTAATATACCTGCCACACCTGCTTTCCCATGACGTGGGCATTAACGATAGCACTTGATCACAGTCCCCATCCCATCGGTTGTCCCAAGAGAAGCGTGTAAAAAGCTGAGTGTGATGCCTGGTGCATGGTAAGAGTTCGATGATTTCAGTTGTCATTGGTACTGATTCTGAAGTGTGGTTTCCTCCACAGCACCCTGGGTGTGGCAGTCCCACTCCTCACGTGGTGGGCTTGGGGTCAAAATGAGGCCTGCACTTCTGAAACCTTCCTTGACAACAGAGAGTATGCACATACTCTACCTGGGACAGGGGCACAGGAGAGGTCTGCTGGAATGATTCTTCAAGTCTCATGTCTCATCTTAAAACACACAGATTTTTGTATTGTAATTAATACTTTGTCACGTTTGCTTTCATTCGTAAGGTGCTTGCAGTAATTTATCATGGCAGACAACTACAGCCAAGGATCTGGACAGATGACCCAGTCCTGTGTGCCCGTCCACTTTGCTCGCGACTTGGGAAGGCCTTCGTGAGTCACAAAGAACTGTTCTGATGTGAGGACGTAGTAACATTCTTCTTTTAAAAAATCAGCATGACAGTGAACCTGAGGTGCACTGTGAAGTATGTTTCATATCACTACCTACTGAACTGCTGTTTGTGCATGAGCCCCTGCGGGGTGCCAGGCGCCCCGTCAGCACACTGACCCCGCAGGTCCGCCCCCAGCGTTCTGGAAGCTGCAGTGGGGCCGGGGAGGGGGCACTAACAGGTAGTTGGATGAGTGACTCTCAGTTCCTGAGCACTGTGACCGGAGCTGAGCAGGAGGAGGGGAGTGGCTCCGGAGAGCCTGCCCTGGGGAGAGGGCCAGAGCCTTCGAACATTGGGAGTCCTCACAGACTCCTGGGAAGTCAGCTTCCTAGGAAGAGCGCTCTGGAGGCAGCCTTCGGAAGCGAAGCGCCGGTTATTAAATGTGTAACACTAAGTGAATCGTGGTCACCGCTGGTGTGCCTGAGGAGGGCATAGTCTGCTTTCCCTAATTCGGGGTGGGCTGGCTGTGGGTTTTTGTGCTGGAGACCAGACAGGGTGGAACTTGACAACTTGTGGGAGGTAAGGGGGTGGGGGCTGGTGCTCTGCTTTAGATGTGTGATGTGGGAGGTGGGGACAGAGGACTGAGGGACGTCAGTGCCTTTCGCCTCTTTCTCTTTTTCCTGCCCAGGGAGTGTGTGTACTCTTTGCAGGCTTATCTAGGAGTCAGTGACCAGTGAGAACTGCTTTATGAGTCTTGAACGGGAGCCAGGGATCCCCTCCAGCCCTCCGAGCTCCGACTTAATCTGTAATGGGAGCGCAGGGGCAGTGACCCTGACACCTACTGCCTGTGCCCACGTCCCCGCCCCCAGTGCCCTCCTAATTGCTTCCACAGCCTTGGTCGCGCCTTTCCCCTCTGGTGGCCTCAGCACAGCGAACAGGCAGATGGAGAAAGTGCATACGATTATTGTAGGGATGGGGAAGAATTGTCTATTAATAATAATAACAAGGGTAATCATGCTTCTTTTGTTGGCACCACACTCACTAGCGTACCAAGTGTATTCACACCAGTAATCTCTTTGGATCCCGGAGGTAGGGGGTTAGGACTCTGGTGTCCCAGCCTTAGCCACAGCCCCCATGTCCTGGCAGGCCACTTCTTTCCAGACACATGCTCTTTGAGATGCCTGGGCCTTTTCTTAAGCACAGCCCCCTAGGAATGCAGCTCGCTTTTCTCCTGTCACTTCCAATTTCTGCAAGCCCCCACCACTTCTGTGACATTCCTATCAAATACACACAGGCCTGGCTGGTGTAGCTCAGTGGATTGAGCGCAGGCTGGGAACCAAAGGGTCCTGGTTCGATTCCCAGTCAGGGCACATGCCTGGGTTGCAGGCCAGGTCCCCAGTGAGGGCCATGTGAGAGGCCACCATACATTGCTCTTTCTCCCTCCCTTCTCCTCTCTCTAAAAACAAATAAATAAAATCTTAAAAAAAAAACAAAACAAAACCCCACTCATCTCTGGAGGGTTCAAGGGGCCTTGGAGACGATCTTGTTCAGCTTTGTCACCAGCCCAGAGAGCAGAAGGGGCTGGCCTAAGGTCACCGCGCTTGTCAGGAACACAGCCAGGACACCCGTGCGCGCCTGCTCTTCCTCCTCCCAGTGCCCTAGGCAGCTGCAGGCTTAGGTCTCCTGGGGCTTCTCCACAGGCGCACAAGTTGGGTGTTTCTGGACTGGAACCTGTCAGCCTTTTTGTACCCTTCCTGAGGGTACTAGGGTGGGAGAGCTCGCGGGCTCAGCAATCTTGTGGGGGATTCTTTTACAGGTTCTGAGTGTATGAAACTTCGGTTTTATACACAGAGGGCCACTCAGCCCCAGGACTAACAGACACCGGGCTGCCAGGGGCTGCAGGAGGCACCTGCACACCTAGCGCCGGGCCTCCACTCCCCGCACCCGGCTCCACTGTCCCTCTCTCCCTCCTCTCTGGCCTCTAGATCTCCCGGTTCTCCCTTCCCCGCTCGGCGCAGCAACAAGTGCGGCCGCTGCCGCTCCTCTTACCCCGGCCTCGGTCCATGGCGCCGGCCGATCTCCAGGGCTCGCGGCGCGGGTTGCGGTGGCTCCGCCGGGGCTGCTGGCGGAGGGCGCACCGAGCTCTCCAGTCGTCTCTGCGGGAGCGCCCTCCGCGAGTCCCCTCCCCCAGACAGGATGCTAGCCCGGCACCCCCGCCCGCCCCTCCACGGCTCTCCCGGAATAGACCCGGAGCACGCCTCGCTCCCCGGGCCGCGGGCCGGTGTCTCTAGTCCCGCACACGCCCGTGCCACGCCCTGCCTTCTGCACTCCCTCCACGCCCCTCCCGCTGAGGTCTGGAGGACTAACTTCCCGGTTGCCCCGCTTTAGGTCCCGCCTTGCGCGTCCCACTCCAGCCCGAAGCAAGGTGGTGTTCAGCTCTGCTTGCTCTCCGCTAGTGATAGGGAGCTCACTATTGTATCTTCCAGGCCATTGGTCTTCAGATTGCCGAGACCGTTAGGAGGTGCCCCCCCGCCCCCAGACCCCACCATGGACTCAAAACCTCTCTCCCTGCAGCTGCCACCTATTTCCTGGCTTTGGGTTTATGGTCTCCAGCCAACAGGTCTCCCTGAGCACGCAGTGAGTGGACCGGGTGCCATGCTGGTGTAAACAACGGTATGAAAGAGGGGTGAAGTAATAATAATTAAAAAACCCAACACCTTGTGCAAAGGCAGAGAGACAAGGAAGGGCCTGGGAAAGGGTACCCTGCGCTTTCCTGGACTGGGGAGTTCTTTCTTCGCAGGTTGAAATTAATGCTGCCTTTGCAAAATTGCACGGGTAGTTTGTTCAGTGTGCCTGCGTGTGAGCATTGAGAGGAAATGTGGTGTCGGGGAAAAGTCTGAAACGTGTGTGAGCCCTTGCTCTCCTCCTTTCCAAATGTGTAATATTTAGCCTGAGGCTTGCTTGCTTGCTCACTGTGCGGCGGGGGGGTGGGGTGGGGGGGTGGGGGGGTGATAACCTCACACTGACCCCACAAGGCTGTGCGCAGGGCAAGTGAAATAATGATACAAAACCACTTCATAAGCCATAAATAGCTATACAAATGGGAGCCATTATTATTTTCCAAGTTCCTTTTTGTTCCTGCCACTTTTCCCATTTGAAAAGGTCAGTTTAAATTCTAACACAGACAACCAGCAATTCACAAGTGGATGAAGTTCCAGAAGTTCACTGTTTGAACTCTCAGACACTTGGAGTTAAGGTTATAAATGTAGTTAGGTTCTCAGGCCAGCCTGTTAATACTTTTAAAAACATAATATTTTATTTGAGATAATTTTAAAAATAGAGAACATAACTGATGCAAAAATGGAGGCTTGGGTAGATTAACTTTCAGAAACTTTCAGGAACTCTGGAGGTTTATCAGAGAATTGGAAAAGTCGAAATGGCTGAGAAGCACGTTGTACGAGAGTACGCATCTGCAGGAGAACGTGCGGGATGGAGCGGCCAGGCTGTGGTCTGGGGAAAGGTAGGAACGGGAGAGCAAGGTCTGCATACCGTTCTGTGAATTCACAACACTGGGTGCCCAACCTTTTGGCGTCTCTGGGCCACACCTGAAGAAGATTTGTCTTGAGCCACATGTTAAATATACAAAGACTAATGAAAACCAAGAAAAATCTCATCACATTTGAAGTAAATTTACGATTTTGTGTCGGGCAGCATTGGATTGGACACCACTGGGTGCAGTGGTCCTTCTTTGGAGAATTACCCATAACATACACTCGGTGGCACTGTTGACTGAGTTGGCTACAGCTTGGTTGTCAGGGACACTGAATGAGACGAATGAGGAGGCTACTTGTGGGTTTTGGATAAGGAATAATTGTAGATATTTTTTATCCTTTGCCTTGAATGAGGTCTATAGTTACCCTAAAAGCTATGCCTTTTCATTAGCTCACTTAGGAATATTTATTGTCCTCTGTGTAAGTTTCTGTTGGGGGAACTAAGTAGAAGTAATCTCTTCAAGGAATCCACAGTGTTGTAGAAGAAATAAATATGTAGAAAATAATATAGGCATAAATTATTATGGGAAGAAAACCAGAGTAGAGATCAAGTGCTTTTTGGAGTTCATCAGGACAAAGCAAAAATGTCTCACTGGTCATGGCGACAGTACTGGATGGTGGACATTTGGCGCGCCGCATGGAGGGGATAACAGGACAGGCGGAGAAAACAGCAGGAGCAAAGGCCCAGAGAGAGAGCGCTGCGGCGCGTCTGCCACGCTGTTTGGTTTGGCTGGACTGCGGGGTCGGGTGGGAAGCACGGGGCAGAGGGTGGAGAGAGGCTGTGGAGGCCTGGTTTTCTCCTCCCCTTCCCATTTCCCTGTCGGAGTGCCACTCTCTGGGGAGGACCGTTAGCATCTGCCTCCTATCTTCCCTTTCCCTTTTGCTCCGTACTAAGGGGAGCCTGGTGCTTGTCTAAAGAGCTCTGTGTGAAGAGCTGCAGCCCTGCCCACAGATATCAGATTCGGCTTCAGTGAACAATACCAGGAAGAACGGTTTCAACCCCTCGAGCTCCCGGTCTTGCGAAAACAAACGGTACTCTTCAGTCTCATTCTTAGCTTATCAGGTGGAGCTGGGAAGCCCTGGGAAAGGAAAATTTGGAGGCCAAAGGTTCTTTGTCCTAGTGACAGAAACATACTTTAGCCTTCTAACTTGTCACCTTGCCCTAGGTCTGCTTCCACACTGGCCACCGCAATCCCGATGAAATGCCCCCTAAAATATGTGATGGCCCTTGTTGCCTTCATTATGATGGTAGTTAGGGTGCCTTCTTTACAAAGCCCCAACTCACAATTCCTCAGAGTAGACTAGCATTGATCTCAGGAGACCTTGGAAAGAGGAGAAAAACCATGATAGGGGGCTCACGTCTGGATTTTTGAGCTGACTCTGTCACTCTGTGACCCTCTGTTCTTCTACTGGGTCACCAGTGTAGAATTTCCTACTCACTCCTCTCCTTGCCTCTCCATGTTCCCCCGGACTGCAAGCACTGCGGGGTGGGTGCAGCATCTTCCTCACTGCTAGATCCTTAGTGTATGCCTGGCACCTAGTGAGTGCTAACGGCGTGTGGAGTGAATCAGAGAATAAATGCTCAACTCTCAGGAGGCTTCTGTGGATGCATGTGTCATGGCGGGGGGCATTCAGCCTCTGGGGTTGTGTATTTGCTTATTTGCTTGCAGAGGGAAGTGACATCGCAATGAGGTGTTGTGTGAGCGATGCCTCCGATGCCTCTGTTGCCTACGTGCGTTCCACCCCCATTGCCTGCTGCTGTAGACACGCAGCTCAGCCCATGGGGCTTCTCCTCGGCTCGGGGGCCCCCTCCCGAGCTCCTTTGTGCAGGGCGAGCCCCAGAGCCCCCTGCTCGAATGTCTGCTCGGTGCTGGTCACTGGATGAAAACCGCTCTTGTTCCACTCCGCACAATGTTGCCATTATAGCCCCTATCCAGGGAAGTGACACATGCCTGCTGATCCACTCTGGGCCCCCAAAAGCAGATAGAGATCTGGGTGGCAGCTGCTGGGAGAAAGAGAGTTTCACGGATGGATGAAAACCTCTCCTTCTGTCGCACCTTCAGTTTCTGTTCCTGGGTAGGGGCTCCACCAGCACTCAGCTGCAGGGCCTGGTGTCAACGGCCAACAGAGCCCAGTGCCCTGGCCAGGCAGGAGGCTGTTTGTGGGCTGGCCACGGGAGCAGTAGCCAAGCAGGGCAGCGTGTCCCAGCCGGAAGGCCAGAAGCCAGCAACTGGGCCAGTGTGGCCAGTGGGAACATGGGCCTGAAGTGGCCAGATGTTCAGACTTTTCAGGAGAATCCATAAATCCAGATTTTAGGTAATGTCTCTTTTGATGTAAAATATTGGTAAGTAATACCAATTGTTTTAAAATACCATGAGAGCCAACTGAAACACCCCTGTGGGCTTAATGTGGCCTCCAGCCTCCCCATGTGGAACCCCGAGGGAAGTCCTGGACCCCTGAAGACTTCTGGGAAGTCTGTCCAGCTTGGGGCCTCCACCCTGAGGGCCGAGGTGAAGCCCAGCCTTTAAGAGTACAGCACAGACCAGCTTGCTTCTGAAAGGCTGGGCTGCATGCCCCATCCTCACCTGTGGGTATCAGGCTGATGCCAGGCTACAGAGGTCCAAAGTGAATTTCTTAAATCTGAAACCAGAAGAACTTCAGGGCTGAGAGGAGGAGCTTGAGAGATTAGCCAGGATGGTGCCATCATTTGTCAGATGAGCACGCTGAGGCCACGAGAGGAAGAAGTCTCGCCTGCAATCACACAAGGCCTTAGCGGCAGAACCAGGAGTGGTGCCCGGGGCTCCAGACTTGATGACACCAGAACCACATTCCCCCTGCCCCCACAAGTGTCACACTCTTCAGTCTGTGGGACACAAAGACCATGACTTTGCCATGAAGTAGATCTGAGTTTGATACCCTAAGAGCATGATCTTCAACCTCTCTGAACCCCAGATGCCTCGTCTAAAAATTGGGGCTGGTAACACCTCCCTCACTCAGTGGTTGTGAGGCTCAAATTCGACCATCTGTGAATGTAGAGGGCTTGGCGCCTTGCCTGGCACAGAGGACGCGCTCTCCAAATTCCTCTCTTTAGGGAGGAGTTACTGTGCAGCGGTCCAAGTGCATGGGCTTTGGGTGAAACACCCTTGAGTTCCGGCTGTGCCGCATACCGCTGTGAAACCTTGAGTGAACTACTTTTCAAAGGCTCAATTGCCTCACTGTAAAGTGAGGATAAAAGTGGTGCCCAGAGGACTGAATGAGACATGAAAAGTGCGACCGTCAGAAGTGCGAGTTATTATTGTAATCACTGTGGGTTTCCTCTGAAGACATCAGATGCTTATGGAAATATGAGTGGGGTTACCCCCAAACCAGAATTATTTTATAAAAAATTGTGTATTATTCTTACACGTTTAAGCTTTAGTCACCTTTAAAGCACTCTCCATTTGGGGCTACACACCTATCAAGATGTTTTTTCCACTGCTCAAAACAGTGTTTGAACTCGTCGATTTTGATGTCTTTTAGTGCTTCTCCTACTTTTTGTTTCACCTCTTACACAGCAAACAAAAAAAAGTTACTAGAGATGAGATCAGGTGAATAGGGAGGGTTGGGCATGGGGGTCAGGCTGTTTTTGGCCCAAACTGCTGAACACTCAGCATGGTGTGGGCAGATGCGCTCGTAAATCACCCATCATGAAACATGCAAATGTGCTGAGTCTTCAAAAAAATTCCCTGAAGTTGAACACAGCCTCTCACAACAACACCAGCTGGTACACTGATACAGATGGGTTTCTAGAACACTGACCTAGCTGGGGAAGCCTGTACTGCAAGGGGCCTGCCCTCCAGAAGATAATTCCAGTTTCTTTTTGCATCCCAGCCACATACCCAGGCTGCCCACTGCAGGGCACTTTTTGTGAATCAAACTATTACATACTGCCAGGTTCCACCTTCTCTGCAGGAACACCTGATACGCTTAGATATGAGGACTAGCCAGTTTCCAGCTCCTGTTACCCGGAACCTATTAAGGGATGGCATTTTGCTTGTGTGTGTGTGTGTGTGTGTGCTATTATTTTGTCAGAAGGACACATTTCTTGGGAAAATTTCTCCTGATCCAGGTGGGCAAGACTGTTAAAGAGGCAGCCACACTTCTTTTGTACGACAATAACTTCTTTACCCACTAGAGGGCTTTGGGAATAAAAAGGCCCTCGACTCCAGGCCCTACCTGCACTCCTCCGTGACTGCCCGAGGCAGCTTTGGACCCCCTCATATGCATTTGCTTGGCTGCCCTGGTGAGTCTGACCTGGCGTCCCGTGATCCCTCGGGGCAGAGGCCTGCACTGTTTAAACTGTCATCACTCTCCTTCACACCCACTGTGAAGGTGTGCGGGCCAGGCTCCGCTGTCAATGTTAATTCGCTATGGAAGCCAGTGTGATTTTCATGACTCCTTTGGTGGCAAGTGACAGAATTACAACTCAAAGCAGTTCAAACAAAAAGGGAATTTATTTGCTCCAAAGGTTAACAGGGTAATGAAAGAGGTGAAGTTGGTTTTAAGGCAAGCTCAGATCCCCAGGAATGCAAACCAAGTAGTCGCTACTTTCTATCAGTCTCTTGCCTTTCTCTGTTGAGTCTTCACGTTCACGTGGTCTCTTCCTATACGGCAAAGAAGGCCTTGCCGCTCTAGGCCTGCACACCTTTGTAGCAGAGATTCCAGGTGACAAAGGCAGGCCTCTCTCCCTGTGGTTCCCACCGGCCCAGAGCGGGCACGGACAGCCTGGGTAACCACCTGATCTAAGAATGAGGAGATGCTGAGGGGTCAAGTGCATGCTGCCTCTGCAGCCAGGTGCTGTCCCTGAGGTACATCATTCCTTCCTTGCCACCCTATGAAATAAGTGCTCTTACTTCCATTTTGCAAGTATAATGTCACATGGTGTGTTAATTTGTTAGGGTTGTATAACAGAATACCACAGTCTGGGTGGCTTAAACAATGGACATTTATTTTCTGACAGTTCTGGAGGCTGGAAGTCCAAGAGCAAGGGGTCAGCAGGGTTGGTTTCCTTCGAGGGCCTTCTCCTTGGCGTGCAGATGGCCGCCCTCTTGCTGCCCCTTCGTGCAGTCTTCCCTCTGTGCATGCATTCCTGGTGTTGCTCCCTGTGTCCTAGCCTCCTGCATTTACAAGGATGCCAGTCAGGTTACGGCTCACTTGAGCAGTCACATTTTAACTTAATCGTATCTTTAAAGACTCTATTTCCAAAGACAGCCACATTCTGAAGGAGTGGGGGTTAGGGCTTCAACACAGGGATTTTTTAGTGGGGGAGCACAATCCAGCCTGTAACCTGTGCCTGGTGAAGGGCGAGGCTGAGTCTGGCCGTGGTGCTGTAATGTCCCTGAAGAAGCTCACGGAGGTGCCCACCAAGGCAAAGGCTTTACGACCCAGAGCAGCAGGGGAAGGCACGGTATCCAGTGAAAACCTTAGGGGGGCCCAGGGACCTCCTGTCGCAAGGTGCCCGGAACCGACTGGTGGAGCACGGCAGTCCAGGCTCCCTGAGGTGGGCGGGGTGAACCCGGCCCTGATGGGTCACCACAGAGGCTTGTGTTTTCTTCTCCCTGGGGCACCTTCTGCTAACTGTTCCCCAAAGACCAGTCATCAGGAGGAAATTGAGGGAATCCCTGTCTTCCCCTTCCCCGCTTCCATCAAAAGAACGATGTTTCCTGAAGTGTGGAGTTCAGAGTATTGGTGAAGATGTGAGATACACCGACATGTTACACAGGCCAAAATATTTACAGATTTGATGAATTTGTCTGAATTTTCATTTAAAACATGTAACCAGTCCTTCAAAACTCATAATTTTAATGATATTACTTAAAATAGAAACATTAGGTATGAATTAATTGAGAGAAAAATATTCTCTAAGTAGCACTGAGTAAATAAATGATCTTATGAAAATTGTGAGGGTGGTATTTGAATGACTGAAATTTGGGAAACAGCGGGATAGTCCCCCTGAGAAGGAAATACTTTTCGTTGTGGGCATAGATGTCGCTTGACTTTTGTGACTTGGTCCGTCTGCACACTTGGCCCCAATTTGCCTTGCGAGCCAGCCATGGGGGTGACCGCAGGCCTTTGGTTCCTCCTGCCTATGCCCCGCCTCCCATGTCAGTTGGACCAGGCCCAGTGAAGAGGCAGGTGGGCTCTTGGGTGCTAATGAGAGCTGGCTCTCCTCTTCAAGGCTTCCGGATTTTATTTATTTAAAAAAGAGTCTCAATCCAGGGCTCTGGACGGCTTGGCAGCCGCTCATAGCTGTGTACATAAAAGCACGTGTTTATCACTGTGCGGTCAAGGTTTTTAGCAACTCAGAGTCTGATATGGAATGAAGCATTTAAAACTGAATTCCACATGGAGCGTTAGCAGAGTTGGCATAATTTTGCCATGTTAATTGCTATGAATTTTAGCAGTGCTTTGTTCTCCTTAAATTTTAAGCCCTTCTTCTCCATGCTTGGCTCTGTCCGGTGGCTAGCAGCAGCTGCTGACACCTTCCGCAGCCGGTCCCCATTTTCTGCGCCAGGTGCCTGGTGAGGATGAGTGTTTCCAGGCGCAATGGTGCTGGCTGCTGGTCCTGATTTGCTCAAACGCTCAGTGGTCCTGTTTCCTTGGCTGCAAAAGATGGCCGTTGTATTGACGTTCTGCTCTAGCCTCCTGTGATTCCTGTCCACCCCCCATTGTGTTCTGCTTTATTAATGTAAGATTGCCCCCCAGTGTCCAAACAGGTTATGTGCACAGGGAAAGGGTCCCATTCTAGAACTTCAGAAAGTCTGACACAAAACGGTGTTGTGTTTGGCCAAGAAAGGATGGTGGTTTACAGCAGGGCTTCTCAAACTTCACTGGGTGTGTGAGTCATTAAAATATTAATGATTATCATCTTATTAAAATGCAGAGGCGAACTGAATAGGTTGGGAATGGGACATGGCACTTCTCAAAAGTGCCCCGGTGACTCCAGCGCTGAGGGCTGCGGAGCACACTTCAGTAGTGACGCTGGGAGCGCTCCTCCATGTATCCGTGTCCGGTATGTTAACAACCACAGTGCAAGCCCGACAATCTACCCAAAATCTGAGTGTGTAAGAAGCATCCTTCTAGACCCTCTGCACGTTCTGGCCCCTGCTTGCCTTCCCACCTCTTCTAATCTCACTCGCCCTTCCCTGCTTCCCTTGCTCTCGGCAGTCCTCAGGGGCACTTTTAGATTCTCTAATGCATCCAGCTCATCCCACCCCACTGCCGCTGCGGACGCTCTGCTCGGTGCCTAGAGTGCTCTCACCCCCACTTTCCCTCTTCATCCTTCAGTAAACATGGGCAGTGAGGTCCTTTCTGCTCCTCTCCCAGCACCCTGTTTGTTGTCTCTGGACAGTTACTTCAGGTACCATCTCTTGTTTCATGTATATTTACGGCCTGTGTTCTCTAGACCAGAGCTACACGAGAGCTCACGCCGCCTTACACGTTGCGGGGTCCTTGTGCTCCTGCCTGGCAGCTGCGCCCCATAAGTAAACATGTGCTGGGTGCAGGTGTCGGCAGGAGCGAAGGGACATCCTGGAGCACCTTTCTCACATCGGAGCCAGCGGTCTGGAGGCGCTGGGGTGGGGTGATACTTAGAAGACTCATAGAATGAGAGGTCAGGAAAGGAGCCACTTCTGAGCCACATTTCTTCTTCACAGACGTCAAAGTATGAAAAAGTGTCTATCTTAGACTAGACGAAATACAGTAAGTCTAACGTTTCCTAAACAGAGTTTTGTCAAAGCAGTGGATGACTCACTGGCTTAAACAAAGGAACCGCAGGACTTTTGGCTGTGTGCGTTGAGAGTCTGTAAGGGGAGGGACGGTGGTGGTGGCAGAGACACTGTGATGTGCTAACCCGGAGGCTATTCCTTGTCAGCAGGAGCCTGCCTCCCATGAAAGAGGCCGGAAATGCCCAATGCTCAGTTTCCCAGCCTTCTCTGCAGCAAGGTCACAAGTCTGTGCCCTAGTTCTGGCCAGTGGGAGCTGCAGAGAAGTCCATTGAGGAGTTCTGGGAAAGTAAAATTTCTTCCCTTGTTTTTTGTTTTTTTTTTTGATGTGGTTGTGTGAGGACATGATGGCTGGAGTTACAACACCTTTTTGTAAACACGAGGGGTCACACCGGAGGACACAGCGAAGAGATGAGAAAGAAAACCTGGGGTCCTGATGGAATCACTCAGCTGCTTAATCGACTAGCCCTGTGTCTTGGACTTCTGTTTGCGCAAGACAATCTGTGTTCTCATTGTTTAAGCTGCTTTTAAGAAGGCATTCTTTACTTGGAGCTGGAAACATCCTGACTGATAAGAGTGGACAAACTGGTCCCTCCGCAGGGCAGACTGGACTTGGTTCCTGGCTTTACCACAGTAATTCTGTATCCTCTTCAAAACTGTTTCCTCATCTGTGAGCTGGAGATAAGCGTAATGACTACCTGTTGGGCTGCTACAGAGGCTTAAATGAGATGGTGGATGTAAATCCCTCCACATGGAACTTGGCTCATTGTTGGTACTTAATAATGAGGAACTATTACTATTATTGTTATTATTTTTTGATTATAGACTCTTATTTATCATTGAAACATTCTCTACCATGTCGCAGGACCCCATGTTCTGCAGGAATCAATCTGGGTGGTGTTCACCTTGTTGAGTTTTCTTATTCTACAGAAGGAGAAACTAAGGCCAAGGGAGAGCCACTCTCTGGACTCTTTTATTTTGAAAAAATGTGCCTGGTGCAGCCTCTTCCCTTGTCACTCATTTCCACTCCCACTACAAACAACAACAGGACACAGGTCTGGGTTGAAATCATGTGCCTTTATGGGAAACAAAAATATCCAACAACAATAACAAAAGCCCTTCAAATCGTGCCAAGTTCTCAACCAGTGATAATGAGGCGGTTTCAGTGACTGCGTCTGGCCGGGGACATTTCTGAAGGGCCAGGGGAGCTGAGAGACATTGGCCATAGGGAGAAGTGACGGAGAGGGCTGGTATTTTAAACGAGAGCACATTCGACCTCCTTTCTGGCCCAGCGCCCTTTCACCCCTCCGTTACGGTCTCCTCCCAGCTTGCAAAGACATTTCCCAAACTTTGCTCAAATGTAGCCTCATCCAGAAAGCGCTCCTTTGTCTGCACCAACTTCATGTGCCTTTTCAGTAACGTTGCCCCCATTTTCTCACGCCGTCTCCCGTCACTTCCGCCTCACATCCATCACCATGTTTGAGTACATGCCTTACGACACCCATTGTTGGCAGGCATGTCCCCCACACCAGGGCCCACGTTGATCATCTCAGGGCTCCCCCTCCCTCCCTCACTCAGTGCTCAGTATACAGCAAGTGCTCAGCTGGTGCACAGTGAGGGTTCGTTGAAGTCAGTTCTACCTCTGCCATGCCACATCACCAGCCTCTGGAGAGTCATAATTTTCATTTCCACTTAGTCATCCTTCCTCCAAGACCTCAAAATTGCCTGACTCAAGGCATCTCCAGGAAGGTACAGACCCCACCGAACATCACCAACTCAGGGTAGAAGGTCTGGAAAGGGGAGGAGAGAAGGCTAAGCATTCACCCCTGTTCCAGGAGGCAAGGAGGCAGGAAAAACAGCCTCTGGGGAAATCCAGGATGATCTTGAGCAGTGTCGGCGAATGCTTCATTTTGGAATCTCATAAGCAGCCGTTTTTCAGAAAGTTTCTGCAGTGAAACTTGGCCAGCTTTGCAGTGGGCATCGGGGACTGGTTGGGTTACCCTGCCAGCCCCGGGACCAGCAGGCACAGACCAGGAACCTCTCTTTGGAACACGGCCTATATTACCTTGAGAGTGTGTTAGCGGTTGTCTGTCTTGTTCAGTTAGAGCTATGGGGGAACGTTAGCCCTGTGGTGTGTTGAGTTGTCAGGCACATAGATCATAGTAAGGCTGAAGAATACAGCGGCAGTGTGGACCTCCCCTCCAAAGGGGGAAGGGTCGGGAGGTGCTAGAAGCAGGAGGGAGAGAGGAGGGTCCCACGAGGTCCTGCAGCTCCCATTCTAACAGGTGCCCTGCTCTGTCTTCTGCTCCCGGCTCCCACTCCTTCCCTCTGGTTCTCCATGTCAGGGCCAGGCAAAGCAGCCAGGTGGAAGAAAAGGAAATGACTTTTCCTACCGTGAGTCAGAGACTTGGCCAGGGAGAGGCTAGGGTCAAGGACAGAAGGGGGATGGAAGAGCCAAGGCCCTGCCCACTTCCGTTTACTGCTGTGAGGAGTCAGTCTGAGCCCCACACTTCTAACTGCATCTCCCCCAGAGAGCACGGAACTCCCAATTGTGGGTGACGAGGAAATGCCACAAGGGCTCCGAAACGTGCTCAGTGTCTTTGGGAGGTGGCTGTGGATCCTCCCACGGGAGGGCCCCTCTGGGGCCAGTAAGATGTGAAAACCACAAGGTCAGCATCCACCCTGGAGGCTGGGGAATAGAGCCAAATACCAGACAGAGAGACTTCTTCAGGCACCTCCTTTGGGAAAGAGAGTTGGACCTTGGGGGACTCAAGTTAGACGTTAGATGTTTCGGTATAAAAAGGATCCCCAGTAAAAGGATGGGCATCCCCTCAAATCCCTTCCCAAACCCTATTGCATTTAGAAAAGAGAAAGTACGGAGCATAAAAATATCTTGATGACGCGGACTTGCCTGACAGTCCAGAAAAGCAAGTCTCATGGCAGGCAGCGTGTCCCATTACACAAGGGGGTTATACCGAGCTTCAGTATAGAGATTTTACATATATCTTTATATAAACGCATATATATTTATAGAGCCTCAGTCTAGAACAGCCGGGCTTGCTTCTTCAGTTCATTCCTCTTCCAGAGGGCCAGCCGGTCAAACTCAGAGATGGTCATGCCGAAGACTTGGTAGAACTCCTCCTGGGACAGGTGGCGCTAAAGTGAAGTGGGAGGGGACAGAGAAAAACAGCCTGAGGATGTGAGGTACGGGCTGGGGGCAGGTGACACAGGAGGGGCCATGGTTTGTTTCCTCTGGATGCACTGTGCCTTGCATGGTGCCCGACCCGCAGCAGGTGTGTGACGAGTATTTGCTGAATGGGTAAACTCATGAATGTTTCATCAGAGGGCTCTGGAGCTGGTCTGGCTGCAGAGGCTGCTCCTGCTCAAGTTCAGGTGCGACTTCTGCTTCAGCGAAGTGCCCTAGCTGCATCCTGGCTGACCTCACCTTTCTGCACCCTGCAGCATGCGTTCATTCTGTGTTCAGGAGTGTGTGTGGATTAATGCAACTCCTCTGTCCTTTTGAAGAAAAAGGAGGTGTAGCCAAGATTTTAGGGTGTATGTCCTCTTATTAATATTTTTACAAATGATCTGGATGGCTGTTCCTCAGGCCGGTCAACGAAAGAACACTACTGTTCATATTTATCCATGCACTGAAATGGCCTTTCATCTCTTTCTTATATGAGAACAAACAGGCCATAAAATGAAACAATGTTCTGAATTCCAGGCAGGTTCTCCCACCCCACCTCCTGGCTACTCTGCCTGCTCTCTCTCCCTGCCGAGCAGCCTAGAAAGTTGGTTTATTGTCAAAAGCTTTGAGGTTTAGAAATACATGGCACTTAAAATTTGGCAAAAGGCTAACAATTGGTGCATTTAGGTGAAGGGTAGATGGATGTTCATTTCACTATTGCAACTTTTCTGGAGTTCTGAAATTTTTTCAAAATAAAATTTAAAATTATGTTTCAGGAGAGAAGTAGATGGCATATATCCTGCCTGAAAACTTGCTGGAATTGCTGAGATGACCTGTGGGTAGCAATTATATTAGCTGATTGACTCCGTGCAGTCCGTTGGTGCAGGGGCCAGGGCAGTGTCCTTCGCCCAGTGGTCTCAGCTCAGGCGACGCGTTAGACATGCCTGTGAGCCTCTGAAAAACACTGATGCCTGAGCTCCTTCCCCAGGTTGCAGTTTAATTGGTCCAGGGTGGAGCCCTGCATTGGTATTTTTAAAAAGCATCAGAATTGGTGATTCTGAAGCTTAGGGAGGTTATGCTTCCCAGGTCTGAGCTTCTGGGTGTCCTGGAGGGTGAAGGAGAGCAACTGGTCTTCCAGGATGAACATCTCGATCCCTTAATGCGGGTGCTCCCCTGAGCTGCCACGGGAGCTGTCCCCTTCAGCACCGGCAGACTCTCGCTGCCAGACCCTGGAAGGAGGCCCCAGTTCCACACGTGGGCCGAGTCATCTGCTTCCTTGCTGTTACCCCAGCATGCTAGGGCTGGAAGGACTTGTGCAGCTTCCTGAGCCACTGACATCCCCCTCCTACTGCCCCAACCCACCCTCCAGGCTGGGTGAATTCCTTGGCTGTCAGGGCAAGGTGGTGCTTGTCTTGCCCCAAGGAGCGCTGAGCCTCCTCTCAGAACTAAGCCTGCATTTGATTTCGCAAACATTTCCTGACACCTCTCCCAGTCCAGGCCATGTGGCAGATGACAGATGATCTTTGGCAGGCAGAGGAAATGGATCTGCACACTAGACAGAGGGCGGGGGGAGGCTGGAGGAAGAGGTGAGTGACACATCCTGGGGAAGGTGTGGGGAGGTTTGGGGCACAGGCATCACTAACTATGCAGCCCTGAGGAGGGAGGAAGCTGGCAAGATGGGAAGGGCATTCTGGGGAGAGGCAGAAGAGGCCCTGGCATGGAAAGGACAGAGTGTGCTCCTGTGTCAGAAGTGACCAGAGACTGGAACTACATGCCAAATGTATTGGGCGGCTCAAAAGCCCAATGCCACCTCTGTGACTTTACGTATGCTGTTCCCACTGCATGATGCTGTCCTCCCTCTCTCCATCCATCCAAACCTTCCCACCTGCAAGTCCAGCCAAATCCTTCCTCTTGGTGAAAGCCGGTCATCCAGCCCAACCTTGGTGGCCTTCTTTGAATCAGAGTGATCACACACTGGCGGGGTGTTTACTCCTCGGGATGCCACCTGACTCAATGCCAAGGGCTCTTTGCATGTTGTTTCATTATGTCACTAGGCTATTGAGGGAAGCATGACAATCACCTGACTTTATAGAGGAGAGAACTGAGGTTTAGAGAGGTTGTCACTTGGCCAAACTGCCCACATAGGGATGGCAGGGTCAGGGTGGGAAGTGAGGGTGTTGACCCGAGACCTCCTTATGCTTTTCCCTCTGCACAGTGCAGCCTCCCACCCTTGCCATCACAGCACTGGTTTCTATACAATCCTGCCTAAAACCAGTGCTGAATTTCTTCTTTCCAACCAGATGACAGGCCTCTGAGAGCAGGGACCAAATCTAGCTCTCCTCCTATGTCTGTGAAAGCGTCACCTCAGGTGGGACACACTGAACCTGTGTAGCACAGATGCTAACTGAATCGAGGAGGCAGCACAGAGCATCATGGGACAGTCCTGGGCTAAGGACACTGGGTTGGAGCCTCTGCTTTTTCAATAAGCTGTGTGACCTTAAAGTCATTCGTGTCACTGGCCCCTCCTGAGCTTGGTTAAACCAGGCAAGGGCTAGAGTCCCTTTGAACCCAAAGGCTTCTTCCTGATCAATTTTCTCCACTGACCTCTAAACGTGTCCGGTCCACATCCTTGGGCAGTCGGTTTCTTCCTCTCGTGGTCACCAGCAGAAGTTCATAAGGATAGATCTAGGGAGAAAGGAAGCAGTAGGTTTGCAGATGGGGTGAGGGCAGTGGGCTCATCCCTCCGGCCACATTTTATGTCTGGGGTCTCTCCTCTACCCAAAAAGGGCTGGTGGTTAAAGAAAGGAGGGACAGCTGTGTGCGCCTTCCTTGGGGTTGCCTGGCAGCCTCCAGCTGCCTTTTCCCAAAAGGCAAGGCCCCAGAGTCCCTTGATCTCTAGGGATGAGCCTGGTGCTGTTTGGTATGAATGTGAGCACAAGGCCTCCTGAATGCAAATATCTCAAATCTGGTGAGTTGGAAGCCTCCAGAAAGTCTCTGAGGCCAATGGGGAACCGTCTGATTTCAGGAGGCAAGAGTCATGGGGAAGGACTTAGGGAAAGTGGGCCTGGGAACTGGATATGCTGGCCTTAAGAGGAACCCCGGGGCTGTTTATCGATGTCCCGTTCCTGCATAGGCAGTGCTGTTATTCTCCCGCTGGTCCCTAGTGTGGCAGCTCCTAGGGTCTCAGAGACCTCCGGCTCTGTGGGTTTCCTTTACCTTGTACTCTGTAAAGAGAAAAGACACACACACACGGAAACACATTGGTCTTTGCTTTGCATCGCTCTACTGGCCTCTGTCTTAGAGACCCTGTCCTTGCTGAATTCATCCCAAATCAAGGCCGGTAGGAGTACCATGGGTGGCTGGAGAAAGGGCTTGGGCTGATCCACAGAAATGGTTTTAGGGGAAAAATGACCTTTGAGATATTTAGAGGAGAAATAAGATGAGTCTAAACCACATGGGCAAGACCCTCTACCTTCTTGGGGGGCCCTCCAAGGTGTTAGGTGAGCTGCCCTGCCGCCCAGCCTGCTTGTTGGAGTTGGGGGAGGTTGGCGGGAGACCGTCACTGGCAGACAGCCCAAAGCTCACGGAATATCTGCTGGGAACAATGTGCACTTGGCCCTGAGTGTTTCCCTGCATCCAGAGCTGACAGGCAACTCTGGCTCAGCAGTGCTGGGACAGCAGTGCCGGGATGGCTCTGGGGACCCAGATGGGACAGATGGCCTGGAGACCACCCAGGTCCGGGGATTTGAAATGATGAGGAGTGAGGAGTGGAAAAGGGAGGGGCTTGGAAGTGAAAGGGAGTAGGAACTTGGGATTTGGACGCAGCCCAGCGTGGGGCCTGAGTGCGTAGAGGTCATTTGTTGAGGGTCACGCTGCAGCCATGAGCAGGGCACCCGACATCCCCGCGAGTTCCGGGGGGCCTGCACTCACCTCGCATGCCCCAGTTGACGGCATTCATGCTGTCATAGTGGAAGAGGTCTGCGCTGGGGGTCTGCAGGGGAGACAGAGCCAGGGCTGGCCTGAGGCAGGCTCACCGCTGCCTCCCGGAAGCACTCACCTCTCTCCGGAAAACGGACCAGGGCACGTGGGCCATGGGGCCTTCGCAGAGGCCTTTCTCAGGTTGGGGTGATTTACCTCACTGCCAAATCTCTAGTGCGCAGGCCCAGCACATAATAAGCACCCAGTGAATGTTCACTTATTGGCAAATTACACCCCACGCTTTCTTTCACGAGACCTGCCCTGGCAACCCTGTTGAAAAATGCAAGTTGCCCTTTCCTCAAATTCCCAGTCTCCTTCACCCGGCTCAGTGCGTTCCTCCTTGTCCTCGTAGCACTCATTACTTTCTGCACTCTATTTAATTTGACTTGTGTATTATTTACCACTTGCTTCCGATTTTCCCTGCAAAAGTAGAAGCTCTAAGGGGTAGGCGTTTTTGTCTTGCTTGGTCACCAATGTATCCCAGGCACCTGGAGCGCTGCCCGGTGTGTATAAAACACTGGTAATAAATAACTGCTGTGTGAACGACTGCCCAGGCTCGGAGCGTGCAGAGGACAGGGCCCGTGCGTCCTTTGGCAGGGCAGGCTTATTAACACAGCCGCCGGTCCCCAGCGGTGCTCACATTCCTTGTTTGTGCTTGGCGCTGGCATAGTCTAACGGGCCTCCGGCTTCCACTTCTGTCCTTCCATAGTCTCTAGTCCATACAGCGGTGAAGGGGCCCGTTACACATCTGAGTCAGGTCACACGACACAGGTACTGGAAACCCTCTGAAGTCCTTACCGGTGTGCAGGGCCCTACTGACCCTCCTGTCGGGCTTCATCCCCACCTTCCCTCCACGCCAGCCATGCGTCCTCCCCGCCCAGGGCCTTTGACATTGTGCTTCCCTCATCTGGATGGTTCTTGCTGGTCTTCAAGCAGTGAGGTCCCTCTGAGCCCTCAGGCCTTGCTTAAATCATCCCCTGCTGACCGCCTTCTCTCCCTGCCCCCATGCTTTGAGTTCTGTCTCAACACTTATGACCATCTGACTACAAATCACACCTTTACTTGCTGGTTGCCTGTCTCCCCAACTAGAACTCAGGTTCCTCGGGAGCAGCAACTTTATTCACTGCAGGACCCCCAGAACCTAGAACAGTGCCTGGCACTTAGTAGGTGCTCAGTTAATAAACATCCACCTCAATGTTCCTGCTTTCCCCCATCACCTGTCCAGTCACGCAGCCCCTCCTCTTGCTAATAAGATATCTTAAATTTCCTTTTGGTCTCTAAACCAGCTCACTGTTCCCATGAAGGTTTTTTGTTGCAGGCCTCCAAAGAGCTCAGAGGGCTCCAAGCCATGTCAGGCAAGTGGAGCAGGCAGTCGGGTGTGGCTGTGGGTTGAGTCCTGGCTCTTCGCTTACTGGGTGTGAGACTGAACAAGCCACCCCCCACTCAACCCCGCTCCATGCCTCCATAGTAACTACCTTGCAGGGTAAATGAGTGAGCGCTTGTAAAGCGCTTACCACAGTGCCAGGCATCTGCCAGTTCCTCCCTCTGGGGGGCACCTTAACACTACAGGGCAGAGAGCCATCATTGCCTTGGGTTCCTTCAGTTAGCCTACCTCTAGCCCCAAGGCCTTTGCCTAGGTTCCACCCTCAGTCATCACTGTAAGTGCCACAGCAGCGAGCAAATGCTGGAATTGCCAGCACTGCGGGAGCACCGACCCCGCACGGCCTCTCTTACCCTGTGCAGCCCATTTCTTCTGTAGGCAGGCAGGGAGGCGGACTTGGAGATGAGGGGATCTGAAGAGAAGGAGCAAAACAGTTACCAGGGGTCCCAGGCCACCGGACCATCTCCCTAAGCTCAGCTGGCTGCAAATGGCCGATATTACTCCTCAACTCCGGGGTGAAGCAGCCGTAGCCAGAGGCCACCAGATCCTTCCACTGCTCTCCAGGCTTACAACTGATCATCTTAGGGGTGCCTCCCCCGGCAGAATTCTAGACCCACCCCAAGCACCCATTCACACAGTCTGCTGGCCTTGTCTTGCACACATCTAGCCTTTTATGAGGCACTCCTCTCCTGGCCACAGGGTGGCTCTGGACAAAGGCTGTGGAATTGGAGTTGAGCTTGAAACCCAGACAGGTGAGCGCTCACATGGGCGGAAGAGGCACATACTCTTTCTTTCCCGCTGGGAGCTATCGGGCATGTCAACCTGGTTCTAGAACCAAAAGTTGGGGCCTACCAGTGGACAAACCCAGTGGGGTGGGCTGTTTGAGAGCAGGACTGTGCTGGGACAGCCACACTATCTGCTCATCATAGCTATGGAAGACCTGCGCTGACTCTGTTCGACTCTCACAGGACACCCTGGGCTGAAGGTAGGGCAGGAAGAACGTACCACTGTCAGCCAGGTAATGGGACCGAGGGGCTGCAAGAGAGAAAAGCCAGAGATCAGTGTTCATGGGGACAGACTGACATGTGGATAGTTCATCGGACAAACAGACATGACTCCCATACCCTGGCTGGAGGGGAGGAGGGACCTCTTCCATTACCTCCTTTCCCACCGGTCAGTTTCCAATCATTGTACTTGTACTCCATCCTCACGCCCCCTCCCCGCTCCCAGCCCAGCACCTGGTGCCCAGCAGGAGCTCTGTGATATCTGCTGCACAGATGCCACTGAATGGAGCTGCGCTTTGAGCACCACGGGTGGCACACCGCAGAGCCCAGAGGCAGGGGTTAAAAACAGCGCCTCAGTGGTCAAACAGGGAACCAGGCTCCTCGGTTCATCCTGGCTCTGCCTTTAGTAGATACCTAGCTTCTACAGGTTTCTTAATCATGCTACTGTTTCCTCATCTGTAAAATGGGGAGGGAAGATGTTTCCTTTATAAGGTGACTGTCAAGAACATATGACATAATACAGAAAGGCACTAGCACAGTGCCTGGCACAGATGAACCACTGAATAAAACTGGCTTTATCATCATTATACCCCCATCATCTTTAATCTCACCCAGAGTCAGGGTGGTTATCCTTGATTAAGTTACTATCCATCAAGTATTGACAAGTATGTGAAGGTGATTTTATTCTTGACCAGGTCATTATCCACCAAGTACTGACTTGAGACAGGATTTCCTGGCAGGACTGGCTCCCATAGGGGTAAGAAGGAGAGGAGGTAGGTGGTGCATTCATGTGCCCAGGAACAGGGAGGAGATTACAGTGAGAGACGCTCAGGGCAAAGTGCTTGACCCAATGCTCTGCTTCTGAACCTCTCGTGATAGGAGGCTCACTACCTCAAGAGGTAGCGCCTTGTATCTTTGAGCCATTCAAACAATTAGAAGATGATTGGAAGTCACTGCTTCAGATGTCCAAGAAGCAGAATTGACTGCTCAGGGCAGAGCATGGTCTTACTTAGTGTTCCGCGCAGCCCCTTGCCAAGTCTGTATTCTAGAACCGGTGAGACCGTAGGAGTTCAGATTCACTGACAGAGCAGGGAGGTAAAAGCCCCCACCCAGCAGCGCTTACAGCCGTTGAGGGACATGTCATAGCCAGCCGTGTGCAGGGCCTCCCGGCTGCTGGTGGAGCTCCTGGGCGGGGTCCAGGGATCTGCGTAGGAGCTGGACCGGGCCTTCATCTCCTCTTTCAGAATCAGCCGGCCAATTCCGCTCTGCAGCTGGGGGTGAGGGAGGAGCAAGATGAAGTCAGAAGGAAGCAGCGAGCACTGAGGTGGAACAGGCTTGGGAACGGCTGAGTGACTGGACTCTTTGGTGACCCTTGGTCATTTTTCCTTCCTGTGCCCCTCCCTCCTTGCAGCACCCAGGTTTCCTTTGGGGAGTTCATCTCTCTTTCACAAGTGGCCCTCTGGCCTGGGTGGGACTCTGACAGCGGGCACAGAAAGCAGGTCTGGCCGGTGACAGCGCTGCATTGCCTCAGCCACAGTGATTGGTGCAGTGACAGGCAGTCGGCTCCAGCTGGGCCGGGTGCGCCTTCCCCGGACTCTGGCTGGAGTCGCTAGCACCCATCTTTCAAAAGAAATTTTTTTAGAGAGGTGAAATTCATATAATAGAAACTTAACTATTTTAAAGTGAACAATTCAGTGGCATTTAGTACAACTACCACCTCTCTCGTTCCAAAACATTTTTATCATCCCCCTAAAAGACCCTGTACTCATTAAGCAGTCACTTCTTATTTCTCTTTCCTCCTGGTCCCTGGTAATCACCAATTTAGGTTCTGTCTTTACGGATTTACCTATTCTGGATATTTCATGTAAATGAGATTGTACAATAGGTGGGCTCTTGTGTCTGTGTTCTTTCACTAAGCATAATGTTTTCGAGGCTTATCCACATGGTGGCATGTGTCAGGACTCCATTCCTTTTTATGGCTGAATAATACTCCATTGTATGGACATGCCACATTTAAAATCTGTTTGTGAGCTGATGGACATTCAGGTTACTTCCACCTTCCGACTGGTGTGAATAGTGCTACTATGAACAGGTGTGCACATACATTTGAGAACCAGTTTTCAGTTCTTCTGGGTATATACCTAGAGATGAAATTGCTGGACCACACGGTAACTCGACATTTAACTTTTCGAGGAGCCACCAAAACTTCCCCAGCAGTGGCACCACCTTCCACTCCCACCAGCCAGGCATGAGAGCCGCTGGCACCCACTTGCCACGACGTGAGAAGAGCCTGCCTGAGCACCAGGCCAACACAGAGGCAAGCCCGCACAAGCGCAGAGAGGGACAGGGTCCCCATGGGAGTTTCTTGAGCAGCTGGATCTAGTTATACCTGAAGATAATCCGATTATTTGACTTTTCAGTTCTGCCCTTTCTTCTTCCCATCAAAGAGTGAGCTTGAATTTGGTTTCTGTCACTCGCAAATGAAAACATCCTTAGTAACGAACCCTTTAAGCATGTCATTCAGTGGTGCGGCCTGCTCACCTTGTGCATGCTGCGGTCAAAGTCGTCCTCCTCTCCTCCAGATGAGAACCTTCGGGCTCGGGGCACTGCCAAAAGACAGCTAGGTCAGCTCCTGCGTGTGCGCCCCTCTCGGCCTGCTCTGCGGGGAGGGCCCAAGGGCAGTAGAGGAGCCGGGACAGGTTGGGGTTTCCTCCATGCGCCACCACTTTCTAGCTGAGTGACCCTGCACAGGTGCACTTAGTGAATGGCCTGCCACTCCACCGCAGGCCTCCCTGAATGGAGATGTCCCCCTGAATGGAGATGCTCCCTGAATGGAGATGCCCAGCAACCCTTCCCATCCTTGGGCTGTGAGGCTGACTGCCCAACCAGAGCTAACCAGCCACCGTGTTGGGATTTTGCCTGACGCTGGTGGGAGGGAGAAGTCCTTTTTCTGCCCAGTAGGAGGTAAGCCTTCACCTGCTGGAGGTCACTTTGCTATGATGAGGGCAGAGTCAGCCTGAGAATGGAGCAACCCAACGCAGGGGACAGGACAAGTCCCGATGATGTCTACTCACCTCTAAATCCTGTTTTGCCACAAAAACTTTCAGTCACATTATCAAGAAAATCCCTAATTTGGCCTCAGCTATTTGGAATCCTTTCTTTCTTTCTTTCTTTCTTTCTTTCTTTCTTTCTTTCTTTCTTTCTTTCTTTCTTTCTTTCTTTCCTTCTTTCTGTTTCTGACTGAAACTGTCATCTAAGATTCCCCCTGTCCCCCATGCCTGCTGGGTGTGGTCTTTCCTGCCTGTGCAGCCTCTGAACACTTATCTCTTATGGACACTTGTCACTGTCCACTGTGGGTTACAGTTGGGCTGGTGTCTTATCTCCTTTCTAAATGGAGACTTCTCTGAGGGTAGGGAAGGGGTAGTGCCATCTCAACTCCTCAGAAGCTTTGCTTAGAATGGACAGTTAGTAAAGGTATGTATTGAGTCAAAATAGCACTTGATGAAAATCCCTCGCCATACTGTAAAGAAACAACTTGGGATGCCCGATGGGTAGGGGTTTCACCTTGAGGGCCACTAGGACCCCTTGCCAGGGCTCCCACAAGCACCCCCATCTGCCTACACCCTCCCTTTTCAGTCCTCTAGACCAGCGTCCACCCCACAGCCGAAGCTGTGTCTTACAAACAAACACAAGTCTGATCATGTCGTCACTTCAAATGGCTTCCTGCTGTTTAGGGTAAAGACCCAAACCCACAGGGCCTGGTGGGGCCTGGCCCCTCATCACCTCCCCCCACCCCACCCTGAGCTCAAGGTGAAGCCGACAGCCTTTTCTCTCCCCCAGTGGAACCCACCCTCCCATCCTGGGTTTTTGCAGATGTGTTTCTACACTTGGTGGGCTTGCCTCCTCCTCACTCTCCTGATAGCAGCAGAGTCTGCCTCTGGGAAGCCTTTGTCATCTCCCAGCTGGACCGTATGGCCCTGTCACCAGGTCTCCTACATCCTGTTTATCCCCTCTTGTGTATCACCTCCCTCTCTAGTTAGGACCTGAGTCTTCTCCACAAGAGCAAGGACATGGTCTAGTTTGCTCTTCAGGGCCTCCTTAGGGCCCATGGCTGGCCCTCAGTACATGTTTGCTGAATGACTAAATGACTGATCAAGTGAAGGAGCAGGTGACTGTCCTGGCCCCTTGCATCCCTCGTGTAGGTGACAGGGCTCTGGCCTTGTCTCCCCAGTGTGGCCCACTACCTTTGGGGGAGCCATGGTAGGTCCAATACTCAGACTCTGTAGCATAGTAGGGGTCTGGCGAGTAGGCTGGACTGTACTTGGAGGCCTGGCTGATGTCTTCACTTGTTTTGCTCTTGGTTGCTGTCGACAAATCGCCTGCAAAGGATGAAAAGGAGAGAGCTTCAGGGAGACAGAGCATTCTAGACTAGTGTCCACTACACTCTTCCCCGTGTCTCAGCCAGGCTCCAGCCCAGGGAGTAAGGCCACTTTGAGGCTGGAGCCTGGGATGTGGAGCCCTGGGGCTGGAAAAGCACTGAGTCCAAGGCCCGCGTTTGACACTTGGGAAGCTGAACACCAGAGAGGGGAAGGTGCTTGCTCAGGACCACAGAGCAAGTGAGACCAGAACTGCATCAGACCCCTAGCTCAGGACTCCTTCTACCACATTCCATGGACTCCCCAGTGTGCTCCTATGTGAACAGATACTAAGGCCGTGGCTTCTCCAAGTAAGATTCGATGTGTCCAAGCTGAGCCCTTGCTCTAGGCTTCCTTCTCCTTTAGAAGCCTGCCTTGTTGTGGACTCGAGCCACGTCTAAGGTGGGAATTGGCCAGCAGGGCCGTGTGGCATGTTGAGTGAGGTCAGCCTTCACACCCTGAAATGCCAAACCCTTCCTGGGGAGAGTACATGGCTTGAAGGAAGGAGTGTGGGGTAGGGGTCAGCAACACTGGGCCCAGCTCCCAGCTCTGCCACCTAACTCACTTGTAACACTGGGAAAATCCTGCCCCTCTCTGCCTCAGTTTCCCCTTCTGTGAGCATTAGAATTGGTCTCTTGGCTCAGGTGCCATTCCGCTTCAAGCTTCCACGTGATTCCACGTGAGTTCCATAGCTTGAGGTGAACATCAAACCTATCACAGCCACAAAACCTTCTGGGGCGGTGACTTGAGCACGCGCCAAAGACTGGCAAGAGGTTGACCTGGGCAGAGAGAGGCCTGGGGAAATGAGCGCAGCTTCAAGATAATTCCTCAGGGGAGAAGCTATAGGGACAAACTCCACACTTGGGGCAGCCAGGGCTGCAGAGGTCCTGGGGTCAGCCTTAGCCAGCTCCAGGCTATGTGCCTCCCCCTGCCCCAAAGCTCCAATTCCCTTTGATGCGGGTCCCACACCAGCTAATCTCATTCAGCTCTTTCATCTGCCCTCTAATCCACCCAAACCACCTCCACCCCAGACTCCCCACTTTGGTGCTGCCCCTCAGGGCCATCTGGGAAGTCCCATGCAGTCCTGAAGGGTTTGGATCTTGAGGCCTTTTCTGGATATAAAGTTACACTAACTTTGTCAGGGTTGGGGACTTTCTGTGGACACTCAGGACACATGGTATGACCTCTGCACCCACACAGACATGCACATGCTCACAGACCCCCCTCGATCCCTGCCCAGCCCCTCCAAAATCAAGGACGTTTGTCTAAATTATCAGTACCCAGAGCCGCCATTAATACTTGTATTGCCCCTCCCACCAGCTTGGTGAGTTCAGATCTCAACGCATAGCTGCCTCTGATGCTCCTGCTCCACTAACTCTGTTATCCAGTAGACCCGTAGGCACACAGGGTGACAGGGCAGCCGCTGTGCCTCTGCACCCTCAGCTAAGAGATGTGCTTATTCAGCTGAGGCTCAGTAAATGCTTCTGCAAGAACCATCAGTTCTCAGTGCTGCGTGGCTGGGTGCCAATGCCCTGGGCGCGCCTCTCCCAGCGGTACCCCAACAAGGGATTTAGGACACCAGACGCCATGGGACTCAGGGAAGGGTGGGGGTTGGGGAGATGGTAGCAAAGCATTTAGGGGATATGAGGCCTTCCTTGCCCTTTTAAAATGTCACCAAACTCTTCTCCAATGTCACCTGGAGTGAGGGGAGGGCAGTCAACAAGAAGGACCGAGGTGCAGCCTTGCATGTGTCCCTCCTGGTGACCCATGCAGAGCCGTCTGCACAGATGTTAACTGCCCCTCATCCCCTCCTGGCCATGCCCTCTCTGCCTCCGACCATACCATGCCGTTTGTAGATCGGGGGTTTCCGGTAGATGTTACTTTCTCCAGCTGCCAGACAGACCCAGAAGGGACAGTAGGGAGGAGAGAGAGAGAGGGAAAAAGGAGACAGCAGTTGGTCAGTTGATCTCAGAAGAGAGAGATGGTCAGCAAGTTTTCCCAAGTGTTCACCATCTTTTCCCTGGTGGACTTCCTCTTCCAAAGCTGAACTTCCAACCTCATACCATTGGGTTCCAAGAAGGGTGAGGGGAAAGGAATGGGTAGGTTCAGATGGTCCTGAGGAAGGGACTTGGGGCTTGAATGGTGGGCATGCAGGCAAAAGGTGGGCACGTGCTCAGCGGGACCCCATGCGGGATGGTGCCCACTGCCTCCACCCAGCGGCCACGCCTCATTCCACGTGAAACTGCCCAGAATGCTGCAGCCATGGTTTAGCTTGATCCCCCCCACTTCCTCAAAAACAGACAGGATGGGACCTCTCTGGGGCAGCTGAGAAAGGTGGAGATGAAACAGCAGGATGAGCTCCTGGGGAAAAGTGGGAGGAGGGAAAACCTGGGCCTGGAGTTGGGAGACTAGTCTAGGCCCAGCTCTGCTGTAACTCAGAATGAGATCTTGTCCAGAGCACACCTGCAGGGTCACCTATCACTGTCTCTCATGCTCACTACCTCTCGCCACACTGGCCTGCAGCCAGTTCAGTGTTTAGGGCCTTTGTCCTTGCTGTTTGCTCTGCTGGGATGTTTTACCCTGGGATCTTCACAAAAATGCTTCCTCCTCATCTTTTGGCTTTGATGTCACTGCCTCCAAGAAGCCCTTCCTGACCATGTTACCTAGCCCAACCTCCCCCACCCTAGTCTCTGTGTCACATACCCTGTTTTCTTATGTTTACAGCACCTGCCATTGCCTGAAATCACCCTTTTACTCATTTGTTTACTCACTGATGACCTTCCTCCCCACCCTGAAACATAAACACAATGAAGGCAGGATCTGGGCTGGTTTAAGCACAACTGCATCCTCAGGTTCCAGAGGAGTGCCTGGCTGTAAGAGAAGGAGTAACAGGCTCACAGAAGCTGAGTAACTGGCCTGAGGTCACCAGCGTACACATAAGAAGCAGGATGGAGATTCGGTCCCAAGAGCTTTGATGCAGAAGCCCCTTACTTTCAGACTGATCACGGCTGTGTCCCATCACTGCTCCTAGGCATCCCGAGCACTTCCCTGGGATGCTTCCTGGCAGCTTCCTGACCAAGCCTGATTCTATCAAGTGAGTGGACTAAAGACTGTGGGTGTACTGGGGCCAGAGGGTGGATTACTTAGAGTGACTGGTTGGGGGGGGTCCCAAGGAACCAGATTCTGGCAATGCAGGGTACCAGTGCAGGGTACCTGGTGATCCCATGAAGCATGCACCCATTCCGGGCATTCTGGGCTGGCAGCCTACCTGGGATGTGAAAGTGCTTGGGAGCCTGGTAAGAGGTTGGAGTGGAGGACCTCACATCTAACTGGCTATGGTATGGAGAGCTCCGGCCGCTCTCGGGCCCTGGAGCACACAGGCAGCGGTCCCCAGAGAGAAGAGAGGCAGAGAAAACAGGCATTAACGTGGCAGCGGCAGTGGGTCAGGCAGCAGTGAGGTGATGACGGCGGGGACGGCGGGGAGGCAGCTGTGCGCTCATGCACTGTCGGCAGGAACAGGCTTAGCACTGTTTTCTTGCTCCACCCCAAAGTCAGAATTTGTGGGTTGTAAGAGTCCACTCCACCAAGCTTCGGGAAGGCATTTTCACCCCAACCTCTCCACCTACCCCCTCCCTTAATTGCTCTGCTTGCTTCACCATGGACAGGCCTAAGGATGAGGACTGAAGTGTCTTCTTCCAGCTAGGGCCATTGGGCTGCCTGTCACTCCCCTCTCCTTGCAGCTCACCACCCATTTTCCCACAGCCTGTCTTCCTCTCCCCTGCCAAGAGCATCTGCAGGGACTCAGTGAGGCCCAGCTGGTCACCAGGGTGGCCACAGGCCTGTGGAGGCCATTCTGTGATGGAGATCTCAGGGAAGGCCTGTTCTGTCTCTGCAGTTGGGGACATCAAGCCACTGTGTTGTCCCCTGGCTCTTCGTGTCCCTCTAGGGGCTTCCCCCTTCCTTACCAGAGCGGTAGTAATGGTGAGGCGAGCGGGAGAAGGTGGGGGACATGCCCTGGCGGCTGTAGGTGGGGGAATCGATGTATCCCGGGCTGGAGGCCCGCCTCTGCCGGAGGTCCAGGTTCTCGTAGATGTCCTGGGGGAGGAAGCGGGGCTGTGAGCAAGGCCACCAATGAGGCTGGCCTATGGCCCAAGGATATATTAGGCAGATGGGGGAGATGGGGAATCCAGGATTCTAGGGGCTGAGGCATGGTGCTGCCCTTCTGAATACAGAGGCCCCTGCCCTGGGTTACAAGCACAGCCCAAGGAAGGGTGCAGAGAATTTTCACCCATCACTCAGAGGCCCTTGAACGGAACCAGTGGGTCAGGTCCCTGGAATCCTGGCCAACATTCTCAGAAGCATCGGGGGTCATCTCTGGGTAGAAAGGGCACATCAGGTTTGCTCCCAATTGTTTCTGCCCTGTTGTCGCCACCACTTCCTCCAGGTCGTGCTCCTGTCTGCCTGTCACTGCCCTGCTTGGGTCAAGGGCTCAGGTCCCTTGGGAGGGCTAGGGAGGGGTGAATCAGGGGCCTGTTTGGTCAGCATAAAGGGGCACCATTATATAAAAGGCCTCCCCGAACTGGCTTAATTACCTGGGAGTAGGGAGATAATGTTCCCAGCGACTTAGAAGCGAAGAGTTTGAAGGCAGTCGTGAAAGAAGAGAGAAGAGGGCGGAGAGAGAGACAGATAGCAGTTAAATGGTTCAGCCAAGAGAGTCCTTCACTGCCCTCGGCCTCCCCCTCCAGGTAATGCCCTCACGTAGCGTTCTAGGATGTCAACAGTGCTGACGAGGAGTAGGGAACCTTGAGATTGTGCCATCCTTTTGCAAATGGGAAACCCACGGCCCAGAGAGGGAATGGAATAGCTTGGGTCCCCTCAGGGAGAAAGTGGCCGGGTCTTTCCCAGGCCCAGGCTTCTGCACTGCAAGCTCAGAGTCATTTCACAACACTTCTTTGTCTCTTTACAAAGGCTCAGCCACAGGACCTCAGGGCCAGGCTGGGATGCCAGCCCTATGTTAACATAGGCAAGTTGGAAAGGCGAATTCTTCTGTGAAGTCTCCCAACATTTTTAAAAGGTATTTAGTGACTGAAACAAAACAAATTTCAGGGCTGGGCGGGGCTTGTGGGGCCTTATGTGCCATCTCTGCCCTCAGGAGAATCGACTTCTTCCAAACATGTGATATCCTTTCCTGGTCCATTTCAGGGTCCAGAACCCAGAGAGTCTTGGCACAGGGCTCTCAAACTAGATGGAAGCCAAGCCCTTTAGAGAGGAAGAGGGCAGTGCTGGAACAGGGACAGGAACCCGGTCTGTGCCTCGCAGGCCTGGGGTCCTTCTGCTGCAAACAATCTCAGCTCAGGAGTCTGGGATGGAGGAGGCCACTCTGCCTTCTCCAGAGGACATTCTTTCATCCAGCAACCACTTACTTATTTCGAAAGCCAGCTGATGCTGAGTTTTTATGAGTTTCTCTCATGTTCTGAGCACAAGGACTTAAGGACAGGTGCAAAGAGAACTTACTAACCAGGGATCACCAACCCAAAAGATCACTAAGCGTGGCAGAGGACAAGAGCTATTGGCTGTGTGTAAAATCTCTGCACCGTAAGAAAAACAATCGTTCCAGCGATAAGTAGTCACAGGTTCTCAGCGTCAACACCAGGGCTCTCAGGGAGTGGTGGGGACTCGGGAGAACTGGAAGCCCATCTCCAGTCTATAGAACAAGGCACTGCTCCCCACCTCTGGATGGCGGAAATATGGTGTGGCATCGTGACCTCTAATTTTTCGAGAAAAGCCAGATTTTTGGATAAAATCACCTGATTTTTAAATGTTGACTGCAAACCCCAGCTTAAGAGGGTCTCGGGAGCAACACTGTGGAGGGCAAGGTGTCTGTGACAGCGGGGACTGGGGACCCCGTGGGCCCCCCTCTCCTCCGACGGCCCCGGAGAGGGGGCAGATGCCATACCTCTCCATAGCCACATCTCTCCAGCATCTCATCAGACGTGTATCTGGAATGAGGCTCGTAGGAAATGAGGTCGGGGCGTTGTACCTCGTAGATGGACTTAACCTTGGGGAGAGCTGCCAGGTCTTTGTAATTAAGGATCTCATTATCCACTTTAGCCTGGGGAAGAAGGAAATGGACAGGGGGGAAGCAGAAAGATAAGAGGGAAAGGAGAGAGGAAACAAAACCCAGGCACAGGGAGAAGGAGCTTCTCTAGTTTCCACTGAAAACAAAGCTTTAGGACGGAAGACTCGCAGGCTGTTAGAATAAGACAGGTCTGAGAGGCTATCCATTCCAACAGCGCTAACACTGCTTGTGTGCATATGATGTGTGACGCTGTGAAGTGTTGGTATTATTCCTATTTCCCAGATGAGGAGACTGAGGCTCCAAAGGTTCTGCAGCTCTCAGCACTTGGCCAGTAGGTTCGAATCTAGTCTGAACTATACAGCCTGGGTGCTGACTGTCTTCTGACCCCTCCAGGGTGAAGACACCCCCAGTCACAGCATCCTTGAAGAAGACGGTGAAGACGGTAAAGACAGAAACAATCATGAGAGAAAATACTGGCTAGCATTTGGTGACAACTTATTATGAGCCAGACACTATTCTAAGTCCCTTATATGGACTAACTGTTAGTCCATACAACTCAACTCTAATAGTAGGTACTAATATATTATCTGCATTTTTGAATAAGAAAACAGGCACAGAGAAATCAATGAACTTGCCCAAGGTCATCTAGCTGATAAGTAGCCCAACCAGAGTTCAAACCGGCCAGTCTAACCTGAGAACCTGCCCTCCCTGGTGGCCTCTTCTATTTCCCCCGGGGTGGGGAGTTCACGGGCTTAGAGCTGTCAAGGGACTGCACCCAGAAAGCTGCTCCGTACACCGAACTGAACCGAGCCTCTAGCTACTTCCTGACCTCGCCCGAGTTCAGATCTCTAGAACCGCACTGATGAGGAGACAGCTTCCCCTCGCGCAGGTCAGCCCGTGTCTTGCGGTTCCTGAAGCTGCGTTCTTTCCATGCCTGCATCCTCCAGTGGCTCCTTCTGTGGCTTGGTCTCACTATGGTTAACCAGGATCTGTGCCCCCATAACTACTGTGGCTCCCAAAGTCCTGAGGTGAGGTGAGTTAAGAGAGGCCATGGCATAGGGAATCCAAGGAGACTATGTTATCTTCACAACGTTCTCCTGAGGCTTTGAGGGTCAGTAAGTCTCAGGGCCAAGATTACTGTAGAGAACAATTTTTATGGAGACCTTAGAAGTATTGGTATTTCAAACACTTCCCAAGACTCTTCACTATTCCATCCCTGTCCGATCCCACTGCTGTTTGGTCGCTGTGCTATTCAGTCCCCTCTGCCCCAGACCTCCTCCTTGCCCTGATCTAGGCTCTGAGGCTCCATGGGCTGTATCACAGGCTCCTGTCGCTCAGTGGGGTTTGGCCAAAGTGGGGCACCTGCAGAGTTGGAGGTGAGTGAAGAGGCTGTGTGCCTGTGCCCCTTGCACCTGCCCTGCCTGGCTGTGACTGGGCACGACTCTTGCCTGGGACTGCCCTTCCACAGCTCCAGGTCTTACCCACCTTTCCCTTTGTGCTGAGGGTGGTGACAGCTCCCCACTCCTGTAGTCCCTGGTGCCGCCCTCTGTGGGCATCCTCTGCTAATGCATCTTTGCCAGTTTGGGGTGTGGGTACAGAAGGCACCTTATTAGGAGAGTCTACTGGCTGAAGTAGCTGCTGCCTTTCACTCTGGGATGTTAGATCTTGACCTTGAGAGCTCTTGGCATCTTGCAAACTTGTTTCAACCCATCAATATTCATCTTAGCACTTTACTACATACCTCAGAACCACTAAATTTATATTTCTTCCTACAGCTGCCTGGCTGACAGGTTATAAATGAGTTTACAGTGATTGGACTAAGGCGTCCAAACATCACTGGCCAGAAAGGAAGGAAGAGGCCAGTGGAGCTGGTCCAAGTCTAGTCACCTGGAGATGATTCTAGGAGTCAGTAGGGACGGAACAAAGTTTAAAAGAACCTGTCCCATTTCAGGTACATTAGTAATTCTATTTTACTACCAAACCTCAGTATCTGTGAAAGTTAAACCAGTACTCTATCTTTCTGCCCGTTATTACCTGTCCCAAAAGTGGCGGGATGGCTTCTTCCCTAAATTTGGAAGCCATGTTCGGAATGGTCTGACTTAAAACATGGCTCGCATGACATGCGCACTCATTCCCCAGGGCAGCTGAAGGTGAAGTGCTATTAAGGGGAGAGCAGGAGAATACAGAAGGGAAGATGCATGCCTATACTCAGATGTGGGGGTGACTGATCTCAACTGGAGGGCACAGTGGCAGGTGTTCCCGTTGCTGCTCATTGGGAGTGGAGCTGCTTCTCTCAGGGGCAGCCCTAAGAGTTCTCTTCAGGCCTCCAGGGTGAACAGCATCAGGGCTGAACTTACTTCACAAAGGTTAGCAAGGCTCCTCAGCAGCCCAGGGGAGACCAGCCAGGGACGCAAGGCATTATAATGCAGCCTCGACGTACCCGGGGCTTGCATACCTGGGTAACTCTCTCCTGGAGATGGGCCCACTTCGGTCAATAACCTTCTCACGGTGGAGGCCCTGAAACTAAGCCCATTAATCCTGCTGTGGTCTGGCCCCATTCATAGCGCCAGGGGGACAATCATCTCTCCTGTTCTGGACAGGAATCTTCAATGAGGACAGCCCATGATCAAAGTCACTTGTCTTTGTGGGAGCTACATGGCAGTATTGATCCATATTTAAGTTACAGTCAATGATGACTGTTACATCTTTTTCTTTCCTTCATTGAACAGAGGAAGAAAGGGATGGAAACAGTTCCATCAATGGTATTATCCAGTGATCAAGGAGGACACTGGATATGGATTTGGAGCAAAATAATGATTTCCCAATGCTGGGCAGGGCCCACCCAGGGCTGGCTGGGTTGAGGACTGTCTCCAGAGCTTCTCGTTGGCGTTTCCTGCTCTAGACACCCCTGTCCCCACATTCTGGTCTTCTTGGCTCCCTGGACTTGAGAAGGGCCGAAACAGTCTGGAGTCAACCGGACTGAGGTTCGTTTACTGTCAGGACCCTCCTCTGCTCTTCTGGTGCTCTGGCTCCGCCTCCCCCACCCCCTCTATCTTACTTATCTATCTTACTTATCTATCTTACTTATCTTCCTTATCCCTCAGGCTTGAGCTTAAGTGTTTCTTCCTCAGACTCTTCTCCCAACTGGTCCTAGACTGTCAGGCCTCCCCGTTCATCTGCAGCATCGTCCGAGCACCCTGCACTTTTTCTTCCTAGCCCTTCATCAGAACCGCCTCTGGTTATCCACGGAATTATGAGCCCAGTCTTATGCTGCAGGTCTTTGCAGTTCACCACCATCTCCCCAGTGCAGAGCACAGCACATAGGGTAGTAGACGCTCACTCAGCATACATTTGATGAATGAATGAAGGAATAAATGAATGAATAAATTACATATCCAAGGGACCTCTGAGGTGCTGACTCAACTCTTGCCCCTTCTGCCACATCCCTGGCAATGATGAGTGTCTCTGTGTTTGAATGCCTCTAGGGATGAGAGCTCAGACTCACACCCAAGGTTCACTCCATCCCTGGACTGCTTACATGATTAGGACGCTCTTCTTTATGGTTACAAGTCCTTTCTGGCCATGTTTCCACATTCACGTGACTTCTTCCTCCTTTCTGCCTCTATCATACACCACTGTCTCCACGTTGACATCCCATCCCATACCCGCTCTGGATAGAGCTCTCATCCCAAATTTTTCTCTGGCCCTTCTCTCAGGCAAGCAATGGGGGAAGGAGGCACTGTTTCAGAGCTTGTCAAGGGCTCCTGCTGCTGCTGCACTTGCTCGTGTTCCTACTGACCCCGATTATCCCCGTAAGTATGTGTTTACTGAGCTGCATGCTCCCCAAGGGCAGGAGCCGTGTCTCTCCCTGTCCCCCACTGTGTCCTTGGACCCAGCGCAGAGCCCAGCACGTGACAGGCCACACGAGACATTATTTGGGCGAAAACCTGACAGCTGCCCCAAGAACCTCTTTAGATTCCAGGCTAGGGGGATAAGGAAGTCCTTTCAGTGGCTGCAAAGTGATACATACACAGATGACTCGGTTGGGGGAGCCGATGCTGGACCCAGGGGGTGAGATGGAAGTTTCAGACGTCCGCCGGTGCTGTGGGAGAGACGAGGACAGGAGGGGTGAGACGCTGTGCGGGAGGGGAGATGGGGTGTACACATGCAGCTCTCCAGGGACGTGAGCAATCCTATTAAAAGCCCTCTCTGGCTATTTCTGCACCTTTTTGCTATTTTCCGCCTTTTAAAGCAATGTCTGTGTGAATGAATCAGAAGTGCACAAGATTTTAGGCTGTTGGACTGAATGTGAATTTGTTTGAATTTGGGTTTTTTTACATGTGTGTCATTGGCCTCCTAGATAGGAAGTTACTCATAAAACTTTTTATTTGCAGTAACCCCGGTCAATAATGTATTTACTTTAAACAAATAAAATTGGTTAGTTCTCATTCCTTAGTAGTTTGCTTATATTGTACAAAATATAAAAGTGGGCTAAACTTCATGTAGTGGCATAATATACTGATTGTCTAGGATATATCCATTTCAGATTGACATCCACCTAAGTGATAAACTTAAAACATCTTTCTCTAAACAATGGCAAGGATGGACTGGTGGCTTCCTTAGCAGAACAACGCTACATCAATCTTAGTGCATCTTAGAGAGTGGCAGCCTGTTGGGGTTAAAAGTAAACAGACTGGACACCGAGGACCACTGATGCTCTGCGTGATTTCAGGGGTCTCGCATTCCTGACCCGTGCAATGAAGGGGTTGGTCTCGGACGGCTACACCCCCTTTCGGATCTCTCGTCCCGCCATTTACAGCGTTCTAAGCAGCAGCGTCTCCCCAGCTGTGGGCTGTGAACGAGTGTGGCTCTGGGGACATACTTTTAGGTGGGACATTTGATAATACAGAGCCTAGAGTGAGAGAGTAAAATGTAAAATTCTATTTCAATCCTCCCAGATCAAGAAGGACGTCTTAGTTTGATGCTAATACATTTCAGAACTGCCTTGACAATGGCTAATTCCCCAACGGCCCCCCCCTTTTTTTAACAAAGAGATCGCAGGCAACATGATCTGGCTAGACTTTCTAAGAGGTGTTCTTAAGAATTATTTCACTTTCATTGAATTTATTTTATGGTTACCTTCTAGTTACACCAAGTAATACTGGTTTTTCACTTGGTGATATAAAGTTGTATTTTCAAATAAATTTAGTTAAGTAAAAAGTAGTGGGTTGATTTAAAGAACAAGAAAAATATTAAGTATATAATGATACAGGTGGCACATAGATGCGGCAAAAGCATCAGGGCTGTAGAAGGATGACTGAAATTTGAGAAATGCCACCAAAGAGGAGGGGACATTGAAGAAGAAAAGGATGATTAGGATTTCCTACACCTTAAAAGAGAGAGAAGCCTTGGAAGAAACAAGAAAAAAAACTCGTGGTTCAAAAAATTATCTATCAATAAACTGGCTCTTCCCCAAAACGTCCACTAGATGGATGAGCGGGCAAAGGAGACGACAGTTCACCAGCTGGTCAGACGTTGTACACACGCACTTTTAGCTGAGATGCTAGCAGGTCACTTCTAATGCAGTCCCAAGGGACCAAGCTGATATCCGGGGGCCAGAGTGTAGGGGCACCTTAGAGGTCCCCGAGTGTCCTCCAACGCACACTCCAGGCATCTCCTCCACAGCACCAGGGACCCAGGCACTCGGTGAGCCCCTCCTTGCAGTTCTCAGATAAAGAATCGGAGTCACAGGACCCTCTGGTGCTTGTCAGAGCAGAGTAACTCCGAGGGACGTGGGACCCCTGCTGGCCCAGCCTGCGCCTGGAGGCTCTGGCTGTGTGTCTGCCTGGTGCATTGCTGTGGGCAGATCGCTGCCTTCCTTAGACCTTGGTTTGCTCACAAGCAAAGCAAAGATAAAATTCCTTGCCCCACCTGCCCCACAGGTTTAAAGAAATAAAATCAGACAGAGACTATGAAGACCCTTTGCAGACTCTCAACCCCTGGGACAATAGAGTCCATTATAGTTAATAAGTGACCTGAGGCTGGGTACAGCAGGGAGGCTGCCATCTTGGGAAGCCATGGTCAGGGTATAGCCTCACCCCAGGAATACTTAAGAACTCACATTAGGACATTGCTGTACAGTTTTCACAGTATGATCACATCCGTATTAACCCCCTCAAAAGCCCCCTGGTGTGGGTGTTGCCGTTAAGGAAATCCGAGGACACAGGCATACCTTTGGGAGTGTGCACACTGGAGAGTGAGTTCCTACTACAGCACAGTGCCCCCAAACCATCGTGAAAAGTAGGCAGGTTTGCTTACCTTTAACTTCTTTTCTGCCCGGGCTGCCTGTTTGCAGATTGGGTGCCAAACCTCAGAACCTAGGGGCCAGGAGAATAACAGACTCAGACCTGTCACGCCTATTGGCACTGAAGTCTCTCCTCACCTCCCCCACCTCCGTTTACTCCCTCAACAGCCTGCGTGCCTCCACAGCAGCCAGGAGGAGGGTCCCTGGTTTTCCTGGCTCTCTGCTGCTGCGTGGATTCAACCACCCACGCACTCCTTCTGCCCCTCAAAATCCTACCCCTGCCTTAGGGGCCACATCTCACATGACATTTTCTTGCAAACTTTCTTACCTGCCAGCTCAGAGTGACTTCTCTCTCCTCTGTGATCCATAGTTCTTTTGTATCTCTCTCAACACATCTGGCCTTAAACCATAGTAGCCTGTGGATTTATCATCCCCACTAGATTAAGAGCTCCTCCTAGGCAGGAGCCGGGCTTTATTCATTGCTGGACCTCCCACAGCATCCAGCATGGGATGTCGCTGCTAGAGGAGCCTGCGTAAATGTTTGTGGGCGAATAGATGAGTGGACGATGACAGTGAGTGACACACAGCAGGTGGTCAATAAATGTATGCTGAATAAATGAATGGCAGCGGAGGTGAAATAAAGTGACAGACTGTGGTGCATTCCAGCCTTCCTTCCTCTTCAAAGACGTATGACAGTCTCCCAGAACTGTCGCATTTAAGGGGAAGAAGTGTCAGGATGTATATTCTGCTTAAGAGCATTGTCTTGACCTGCTAATTCCTAAGAGACTCCAGACTCTTCACATTTAGTATGTTGCATTTTATTGTGGGTAGGAAGTCAGCTGGCCAGCCCCAAACTGAGAGGCCAATTTGGGAAGGCATGGACAACAGGTGGCCGGTCACATGTTGGGAAGGAGCCCCAAATATTACACATTCCCCAAAGAAGGAACAGGTGTCCTGGATTAGAAGAAAAAAATAGGAACATATTATCCCATTGGTGCCGTTCCTTTTGTAACCAGCCCTAAAGGGAAAGGAGCCAGCAAATGGCCAGATTCCTGAGCACCCAGATGGCATTTGTTTGTCTGACTTTTTTAGGGTATACCCACCATTACGGGTTGTTGCCTGGAGCCCCAGGACTGGAATACTGGTTGAGCGACAGGGGGTGGTTTATGGCTGAACAATCAGACCGAGAGTGCTATGCAGGGAAGATGGGCCTGGGGTCAGGGGCTCTGGGCCCCAACACCTCCTCCTAGTGGGCCCCAGGTTTTTCATTCGAATAACAACGAGGTGGGGTTTGGATGATTTTGGGGATTATCTTTATTCCCCAAATTCGACTTTTAGGGCCATTTTGTCGTTTGTGGGATAGGGACCTTAGATTGTAGTTTGCTGACATTCTTGAGTGTTCCCTAATGATTCAACATGAATTTAATTCCTTCCACGTGAAATGCAGTGGCTCTCAGAGCCCAGTAGGGGGACTCTGAGTCTGCAGCTCAATCCAGCAACCTTGGGGTGTGTCTACCACAGAGCGGTGGGTGGGGACCCTTGCTTCGGAGAGCTATTAGAGAGAGCATTTCCGGGCCTCTCCAGGAGGAGTTGTTTACACTGAGACTCTGGCAGGAAGCACACGTTTCAGGACACTGTAGGAAGTGGATGAGGGGGACACAGATGTCTAAGGTCACGAGATTAAATGGAAGAGGCGTAGGAAAGGTAGAGGGTCAGGCACAAGTTCCCCCTGTGGAAAGGGAGGGGGTCGGATGAGATGGTCTCTCTGTGTCACCGGCATATCTGCTCTGAAATAAAGCTGAGCCACAAGTGGCTTCAGCACCCCGACCACAGGAAAGCAGGTTTATGAGCTGTGAGGGCTGACAATCGAAAGAAAATATAATTGAATATGAAAAAAAAGAAGTTTGGGAGTTGGCAGACTATCATTTCAATTCAAGAGGGGAGGACTTTGTTGGTAGTTAGCAATAAACTTCGATAAATGAAGGTAGAAAAGATGATTTGTTCAGGAAGACCCCCATGAACTGCAGTCTGCTGACTTCTGCCTTTGGTTAATAGCTGTCTAGCGTGACATTGACAGAAAGGGAACGTCCAGGGTGAAGGGAGGTTATTCTCTTCTACGGGCTTTACCCCCGTGGCCCCAAACAGTGCCTGGCTCCCAGGGGTTTAATGAAGAAACAGACGAATGACTGGCTCGTTCCCACCTTTCTGTTGTAAAAAAAGACAGGGATATGTACCCAGAAGATGGTGGTTACTGTAACAGAAGGGTGAAAAGGATTTAAAAAATATTTCAATGCTTCTCTGTGGGAAGAGGGATGAATTTATTCATCGTGTCTTGTAAAGGAGAACAAAGAGCAAAGACGAAAGTTTGGGGGAAGGAAAATTTAGTATCTGAAGTTTGAACGGGCTCATGCTGCAAATGGGCTTCCTGTCCTTGGAAGTATTTAAGCACATACTGGGTGTGTGAGTGCTCGGCAGGGAGATGGAGGAGACGCATCATGTGGAAGTTACACTCCTGGACGTTTACCATCCCTCCCAACCATGGAGATTTTAGGTTTCCACCTTAACAGGCTTCTCTGTATGGAAAGATAATTATTTACCCCTATCCGATGACCTTGAATAGAATATAAGTTCTATAAGCAGCAGATTCCTATCTGTCTTATCTACAGAGATACCTGCAGGGACAGCAGATCCTTAATTTATAGCCACTGAGTGAATGAATAAACAAAAGAAATATGATATGCTATTTTAGGCCAGTTGAATTCTCTAAGCTGGGCTCAGAGATTTGGACAAGTTGTAGAATCTGGACTCTGATTCTACAGCTACTATTTCAGACTGAGTGTCCATAAGAATATTCACCAGTTTGGGGGGTGTCGAAGTGTGACTCATGGACCACCTGTCCAGCAGCCTGGTAAAATGCAGATTCCTGGGTCTCCAGAGGTGCCCCTACAGCCAATTTCCTAGAGGTGGCCCCTGGGAATCTGTGACTTTCACAGGCTCCCCAGATGATTTATGACTGTAAATTGGAGAACCACAGGGTTACATAGTGGTTAACAGTCCAAATTTGTTGTCTTGGAATGTCATGGGATAAAGAAATCAATTTTACAAGAGAGGACTCTTTAACTTCCTATAAAAACTCAACATTGTTTTTTGCTTGTCAGACTCCTGGTTCCCTGAGTCACCCTCTCATCCTCTGAGACTGCCACCCGCATTTCCAGGTTCTGCAGTTAAAACCTTCTGGAAAGCTTATGGACGTGAAGGATCAGGCATTTCTGTATCAGCTGAATTGGAGATAGAGACCTTATTCTCTAAAACTGTCCCTGCACCAGGTACTGAGGCTGCCCATGATCCCTAGCAGCGTCAGCGTGCAGCCTTATCTGACTGGCTACAGCGCCGGTAACATTTGGGACTTACTTCATGTTTGGGAACCCACTCACCTCTCTGTTGGACGCTGAAATCCCATTTGCCAACTCTTTCATTTTTTTGCATCAGTGGACACTTCATGCCCAAACTGAAGCTGGTGCCATAGTGCCCCAGAATGCCTCTCTAGGGCGACACCCAGAGCAGGGACTGAAGCTGGCCCACTGATTGGGTTCCGATTGGGCCACATAGTGCTTTCTTAAGTACTTTTGAATAGAAATGCCCTGAGACCCTGCAGGTGGCCAGGGGCCCGCCCTGCTGGCTGCCTCCCGGCCCTGCTCCCTCACTTAGGCAGTTTAAAGCGGGTGGTTGAGTTTTCAACCCCTGGTCCTCGTCAGCTTGTTCTCTTACAGCAGGTTTCTTCTCTGGGTTTCTCTTGGCCGTAACAGGGTGACCTTTCTGAGTTCTGCCTTGTGTGGGCAGCACTACCTTTGTGCATAGACTTGCTATGACTTTGGGACGGCTCCTTTAAAATCCCTGCCCAGATAAACAAGTGCGGTGTATCCACAGAGTGAAATATTATTCCACCATAAAAAGGAACGAAGCATTGACAGCTGCTACATGGATGAACTTAGAAAACATCATGCGAAGTGAAAGATGCCAGATATGAAAGGCCCCATATTATATGACTCCAGCGATACGAAATGCCCAAAATAGGTAAATCTATAGAAACAGAAAGCAGATTGATGGTTGCTGGGCGTTAGGATGAAAGGATATGAGGACCAATTGCGTAATGGGTATGGGTTTCCTTCTGGGGTGAGGAGAATGTTTTGGGGACTAGCTAGTGGTGGCGGCTCACAGCACTGTGAATGTGCTAAATGTCACCGACCTGTACACTTTAAAATGGTTAATTTTATGTCATGTAAATTTTTCATAGGTAGTACGTATAGGAAAAATAATGTATACAGGTTTCCGTACCATCCGCGGTTTCAGACATCCACAGGGCACCTGGAACACATGCCTGGCAGATAAGAGCGGACCACGGTACACGCAGGGCGCTTAGAACGGTGGCTGCCTTTGAGTTCGTTGTTTTTGTTATTATCACTTTCTCTCCCCTACCAAAACTCTGTTTGCCAGCGTCCAGCGTGGAGAGGGGAAAGCAGTAAGGAAAGACTTGCAGGGCGGCGGGGAGTGTTAACTCTCCGACTCCCAGAGCTGCGGCCTGGGCGAGCGAGGGGCCAGCAGCTCGCGGACTGGCTGTGCAGGCGGAGTCACCAAGCAGAAGCCTGACCTGGCTGCCAGCGTGCCCTTCTGGGAGGCTGGGCTTGTGCCCAGGGATGAGGGCACCTCGGGAGAAGTGGAGAAGACCAGCTTGCCCGCAGCTACCGTGATCAGCAGGGCTCGAAGCTTCATGAAGAGGCTGAGGGGCAAGCCTGCCTAGCTACAACGAGGCTGTTACCATGGAGGACATGAAGTGGGACAAGGAAAGGAGAACGGCAGTGCCGAGCAATTCCCAGGAAATAGTAATTGCTGAAAACGCCCATTAGGACAGTCAATAAAATGTAGTGAGTGCTTAGTATGTGTCAGGCACTCAGCATTTATTATTCTTATTGTTATTATTATAACTAATATTTAGAGAGAGCCTATGCCAGCCCTTATGCTATACACTTTATAACAACAGTACTTAATTAAAAAATAATAATGTTAACTAATATGATAATAATGATAAAAATAATCTTGATAAATAATAACATTTATGAGCACATATGCTAAGCGTTATTAATAACAGTGGTACTATTGACAGAAGCCAGCATTTGTTAGTGCGTGGCACCCCGGGGAGTCACCATTTCGACATCCCTGGGTGTTGATCATGAGCTCGGGCAGCAGGGCTGGTGGGGCCGGGCTCCGTGCTAAGCCTTCACTGTGCATTCACTCCTGTAGCCCTCACAGCAGTTCAGTGACGTGGGGCCTGGGGTTCCTCCCGTTCTCAGATGGGCATGTTGCGGTTCAGGGGGCTTAGATGCCTGGCCGCCCTGCCCACTGCTCTCTCCCCGCCCTGCCTGGGTGTGGGCGTACGACCCAAGTCAGGCTTCTTGGAGTCTCTCTGGTTGTCTCTGCTGAAGCTTGCAGGGAATGCTGCCCCTCTGCACCCATTGTGCAGGGGCTGGCCATGCCATTCGCCCCCCCCCCCCCGGCCCCGCCCCCGCATGGAGGCAGCCAGTCTGGGGCGGGAGGGCGGGAGATCGGGAGGCCACACAAAAAGCAGTGGGGAGAGCCACCGCCTGCTGACACCACGGGCCTCTCAACCCAGCGGTGCTGCCGCTTGGGGCTTCTCAGTGCTGGGAGCTGTTCAGTCCTCTGTTTCCTAATGTTGTTTGCGTTGGGTTCCTGCCACCTAAAAAGTCCAGACTAATAAAACATCTCGTGAGCCAAAACACCAGTATATGACAGGTTCTTGACTTGCCCAGCAGGCAATTTTGTTTCCCAGAAAATGGAGGAAGCAACCAGGGAAATTGCTACTCCGGACCTAATTTCGATCAACATGGACAAACTGGCTGGTGAAGTGGATGTGACATGTAACTGGTGACAAAATGGTCATGTCGTCTTGAGTCAGTGGCAGCTCGGGAGGGGCAAGGTGGAAACAGACTTTAAAATACAAATTTAAAACTACTATGCTATAATATTATAGGAGTCAAGATAGTTGGTAACCCTAAAAATAAAAAATACAGTTCATTAAAAATTAAAATATACCCTGTGTAAAATGAAATATGCTTAGTCAAGTCAGACTTTAGGAAATATCACTTTAGCATAGTAGCGGGACATATTTGAAGAATCTAAAATTATAGCAGGATTGGGAAAACATAAGATGTAAAGTTTCTAAGCATAACTCCTACAACCTAAGCTGTCAGTAGAGAGAGAGATCCAATTCAAAATAACAATGCTAAATGAGTAGATTATTGCAACCAATATTACGCTAGTGCCTTTGCAAGTGTGGTGGGATGAGACGTGCAGGTTCCGACTGAGGGTGGGCATCTCACAGTCCCTAACGGCGGGCCACACTGCTCCTGGCCGCCTGGCCGCTCCGTGAGCCTCCTCAGTGGTGCCGGTCAGGGGCAACGAGGCCCCCGCACAGTACCGGTCCCCCTCCGCCGCCCCCCACCCCGTGCCAGAGAGACACACCCCCTGGTGCCAGGACCTTGCATTATCTGAGCTACTAAAAAACGTGCGATCCGAAACAGACTCAGTTCTACAGGAGAAGGGTTTGGTGTACTTATCAAAGAAAGCTTTCAGAGCACTGTTTGGGATTTGCATTAACACAGAACTAAGGCCCTTCACTTTATTTTGGGCCGTGGACACCCCACAATTGGATGAAAGCTAGGACCCTCTGCTTAAAGAAACACACCTACATGCAAACTCTGGCAAGTTATTTCAGGGGATTCATCAAGTTCAGAAAGCCAACTACGAAACAGGTTAAGAATTTTAACAATAAATAGAAGGAAACCGACTTAAACAAACTCTAGCAAAATAGGCTAGCTAACCTTGGCCCACAGACATAAAACTCTCTAAACTTTCTTATTGTCTAAAATGCAGATATGACTTTTTGGTTCACATAGTTGAGATGATACAATGGGATACTGCATTTAAAACTCAGTGCGGCACATAGTAAGTGCTCGACAAATACCAGCTGATGGCATTTTATCTGTTATTATTCTTAGCAGGACCTATAATCTGTTATAACACTTCCCTTAGCAGAGCACAGTTTGTCCTTGGATCTCATAAATGACCTTCTGGCTGGTGCGATGAATGAACTACACACACGATAACAGGGACCTGTTTGAATGGGCAGCCGAGCGCCCGTTTGCAGTGTTGCTGTCTTCCCAGGGCCTCAGAACAGGGGCGATTAGTGTCGGCAGGAGGAGAGGGAAAATTCTGCCTTCCCTTTCTCCTGTGTACAGGCAAATCTAGAACAGGAGCAAAGTCTCTCATGAACCACGTGTTGGGTTTAGAGAAACTGCCACTGGCCCCGCCACTGCAACCTTTGTGACTTCCGTGTCAGGGTTGCCCTGAGCCTGCAGCATCCGGCGAGTGTTTTGCTGCATCAGATCGGGGACCGAATTCCCTGGTGAAGCCCAAATGAAGGGTTTGGACAACAAACAGATTATGAATTTGGCATCTTTACAAAGACAGTTGAAAGACTGAATGCACAACAGAATTTAAATAAGAGGAAACTTGCTCTTGTCTCCTGGGGCCCTGGAGGTTCTCACCCAGACAGATGTCAGACTTTTCCCAATTAGAGCCCTTCAGAAAGCCGTCATTCATCAAGCAGAGCACAAATGAAGGGGCCGAGAGAACCCCCAGGCCCGTTGGCCAGCGCCTCGCATTCGGTGTCTGGTTGCGGAACGGACAAGGCCGGTTCGTGCACTCTGCAGACTTCCTCCCACGGCCTCCCCCGTGTCAGCGCTCTCCCACGCATCTCCCCGAATATTCACGAGGACTCGTTCTCGAAGCACTGGGTATGGGGGCCCGCCTCAGTTTCTTCATGATGCAATGCTTCCTCCCACCGTGGGCCTTTGTGCCTGCTATTCTCTCTGTCTCTACAATCTTCCTTCCCCTCTTCACCATCCCACCTCCTACTCACTTTCAAGATCTTGACTGGATCAGGAGCCTTAAAACATGCTCCATTGTTCCCAAATTCCCCCTTCACAGCACTTGTCACAGCTTGTCACGGAATATTTGCACTGCTGTTTGAGTCAAGTCTGTCTCCCCTTCCTTACAGTACACCTCACCCTGGAAGCAAGCACACCTGCCTGGTTCACCTCTGAGCATCCGGCACGTCACGGAGAGCTTGTCACAGAGCATGGTCTCAGTATGAGCAAAAGACTGTGTAATTATCCTCATTTCATAGGCAAAGGAAGAGACCAGAGAAAGAAGTTACTTCTTAAGGTCATAGGCCATTCGTGAAAGTGCTGATCCTTGAACCCCAGAATCCTGGCTCTAAGCCAGTTCGCGTCACTCCTTGTGCTGCCTCGGAGGACAGTTTTCTTGTCATTTCTGGGGAATATCATTTCAGGTTCCGGTACCCCCATCGAAGGAGGGTGTCCAAGCCAACCACAGGCCCAGCTCTCAGTAGTAGCAGAACGTGCCCTCCCCCCACCCCCGCCTGGGGCTGACACCCCGCCCCTAGACGCCCACAGCCCAAGGAGCATGACTCTAGCATCGGACAGCCTCGCCCCCCTCATTCCAGGACCACTCAGCATCTCTGAAGTCAGGTCCTTGAAGGCCCTGCAATTACTCCCACTCTCCCCGGAGCCAGGAGGGTAGGGACAGGGATAATTAAGGGGGAGGGTGACAGGCCGCCCTCCTCAACAAGAATATCTCCTGCCTCCTGGAGGCATTTATGCCCCAGGCTTGATTGTACATTCTCTCACGATCACAAAGCTGTTCACTGCACCACTTAACTCTTTCAGCATCCTGTGAAGCTCTGGTCAGAAGCGGGGCTTGGAAGACACTGATTTGTGAAGCTGGATGCTCCAGGGGTGCAGGGAGCTCGTCTGACTTGCTCACTGCTGCACTCGGGCAATGCTCAATAGATACTTGTTACATGAATGAACTGAGAGGTTACCGTGTGGAAGGAACTTAGCAGTCCTCTATATGCAGGGACTGTTAAAAGCTGATTTGACAGGCTAGGAAGCCTAGGTTCAGAGAGTTAAGAGACTCGCTGAAGGTCAAGACTTAGGGAGCGGTGGAGCCGGAATTGAAAGCACCAAATGGGGAGAGGTTAGGATTGGAAGTTCAGGTGGGAAGGTAAAGATGCTAATTGCTCTGCAGATGTGAATGAGGACGCAGTCTCCACCCTGGGAAATGCGCTCACCAGAGAAGGGGGAGGAAACTACGCAACAAGTTTTCAAGCCAAGTGCAAAGTCCGGATTCCCGAGGTGGTCAGGGTCCCTAAAGATCTCGTGCTGTTTGTGGAGACTCAGACGGGCTTCCTAGCATGTAGCACAGGGCCCTGCAGCAGAAACCATTCAGGGACCCAGGCACCAGGGGATCGATGCTCATGGGAAGGGGGAGGTCTAGTCCTTGCAGGGACCTGAGAGAGCAGGCAGGACCTGGGTCCCAGGAGGCGAGATGCAGAGACCCCTGGAGGGGGAGTTATAAGACCGATCCCGCGCTGCCCCTGCGTGCTCTGGTTCTCACGCAGCGCTCTTCCTCCCTCGGGGCCCCATTTCCCATCTAAATAATGGGGGTTGTTACCTTACAGTCTCTAGTTCCCTCTGGGATCCTCCCCCCCAACACCTGTGTGACTCTACATGCGAGTACTGGTAAGTTGTAGAGTCACAGTGTCTTAGGGGGGGTCGCCTAGCCCCATTCAGCACAGGAATTTCTGCCGCAGCCTCTGAGCAGAGGGTAAGAGATTCTGTTGAACAGCTCCAGGCCTGCGGTTCGTAACAGGACAATTTTGCCTCTGGGGGATACTTAGCAATATCTGAGTTGGTTTTGGTTCTCACAGTGGGAAGGGGGTACGTTACTGGCTTCTCATCCATAGAGGCCAGGGATGCTACAAAATATCCTGCAACGCACAGGACAGTGCCCATACCAAAGAATTATCTGGCCCAAAATATCAACCGTGCCGTAGTCGAAAAACCCTGCCCTAGGCAAAGGGACTCATTCCATCTCGCAGGAACTCCTGGACCTGGGCGCTCGTGGCTACAGGCAGTTTGGTAGAAAGACACACTCTGCGCAACAGCCTGCCTGGCCTTAGAGCTGCACTGTAGGGAAACAGGAAGGAGGGGCCCTCACTCCTTCCCAGGACGGCTACTCACACATCTAGAGATGGCTAATCGTAGCGGTTCAGCCAACAACGAACACCCAAAGAGCTTGTGGGGCCACTGTCAGGGCTGAGGGGCCCATGTCAGGAGCAAGGACTCTGGGGGAGCAGGCCAAGACTCTAACGCAAGCTGGAGGGGACCAGGTGTGAACAAAGGGGTGCAGGGACTTGGGAAGGAGGGAGTGTGCTGAGTTGTGGGTGGGGTCGGGGGCACCTGGGGGTTTATGAAGTGCGTAGTGACTAAACTGGGTCTAGAATGACAGGGTTCTCAAAGCGGGCACGGGAAGACAAGTGTTCTGTTGAAGACAAGGCATGCAAGCAAAGCCTGGAGGCAGGAGGGCCTTGAGTTCGTTGAGGGGCTGAACACCATGCCAGCCACAGAGACAGGCCTGGTGCACCCCAGCCACACTGGCGTCCCGAGGTCTCCAACACTTGCCATTTCTTTACCCACCTCAGAGCCTGGCAGATTCTGTCCCTGCAGGTTGGTGCACCCCATCCCTCCCCTCTTTGCCCAGTTAACACCCACTCATCCTTCAGATCCCAGGTCCCAGCTTTTCCTCTGGGAGCCTTTCCTGATACCCCTCCTCACCCCCATGCTGTGCTCTCATTGTCCCATACTTCCCCCCCTCATAACACTCTTCCAGGGTGACACTTACTTGTGTGATAATGGACCGTGACCCACCCCCACTGCACTGTAGGGCAGTGGGCGCAGGGCTGTGGTTGGAGCTCCCTATGCACCCAGCACTGAGCCTGCATGTGGTGGGGACTCAGGAAATACTTGCTGAATGGACGAAGAAACTATTGAAATTTGGCAGCTTAAGTGTTGGGTTAGTTCAAGGCTAGACTGGCAGTTTGAGACCTCATGAGAGGGTCCTGAATGCTAAGTTAAACTGGAGGGTAAGAAGGAGCCCCGCAGACCTTCGAACAGGCCTGGGCAAATAACACTGTGATGCCCCTGGATGATGGACTGGGCAGAAGACGGAGGATTGAACAGATCTGGGAGGCTGGTTAGGAGACTGTTGCAAGAATCCTGGAGCCAGAGGGCTGGACTCTGGGAAGGGGCGGAGGGAAAGCAGCCCCGATTTGCTTCTAAGGGACGGCTGTTCTTTTCACATTCCTTTTTGTCCCTCCTGAGAGTCCATGGGAAGAGCAGGCAGCAGCCTGGTGTGAGAGACTCGGAGGTGTGGGGAGAAGGGAGGGGAGATGCTGCAGATGCCCTGCAATGCAGGCATCCCTCGGAGGTTTCTTGACCCCTTGGCCTTGTTCAGTGCAACCTCCCACCCCCAGGCAGCGCCAGGGGAGCCTGCTCAGAGCGCTGCCAGGGAAGCAGGCCAGCCAAGCAGCTGGTGGAGGTACACAGGGATGCAAGGCAGATTACATGTCACTTCACATTAGCCACACCGGCCACTTTCCCGAGCCACCCAGAGAGGGGCGAGTTAATCGCAAATCTGAGGCTAAGCCAAAAGCAAAGGTAACACTGAAATAAAAGGAGACTGTATCTCCTTTCCAGGCCTGTGTGGGTCGGAACGCCTCGCGGAGAGTGTCAGGTTTGCTCACCTGTGAGGTACATCTCCTCCCCTTCTGTGAACATTTGGTGGCAGCGCACGCATCTGGCACAGGTTGGGTGGTAGTGCTTCCCTCCTGCCTGTGCACGTGAAAAGGAGAAACAGGAGGTCAGACCTGGGGCTGCTGCCCGCTGCGGCAGGTTGGGTTTGAACATTTTCTGGGCACATTAGTGTGGTATCTTCATGGCCCTGCGGCTGGATGGGAGTCTGCCCAGAGGAGTCCAGAGCTATCTAAAAGTCCACCCCGGAAACTTGGTGATTCTACCCCACAGGTCCCTTATGGCAGTCCAGGGGACTTCCCTGGGCACCGGCAGTACTGTTCTTGCAGTAGAAATGCCCTTTGGAGGCCCCTGGTCCCACCTCCTTTCCAGATAAGGAAACAATCTTGCTTTGAGGACATCCCCTTACCACTAATGGGACAGCAGATGATTTTAAATGGTACATGAACCCAGGATTTAATAACATTGGATCAATGAAAAAAAACTCTCTTGTTTCCCCCAAGGAGAAAGTACCGATTTGGTGCAGAATGCCTTTAACATCTATCCCAAACTTACCAATCTACCTTTTTAAAAATGAGAACAGGTGTGAGACTTGGAGCCTTCACAGCAATAGAATCTAGCTAGAACTATATTTATTTTTTGGTTACAAGCAATATGGTAAGGGATCCTGGTTTTCCTGTTATGCTATATAAGTTTAAGTTTCCTTACATGTAAGTGAGCCAACTTAAAGACGAGTTGAAGTGTTAGTTAAGCGAGGGTACCTGAGGTTCACAAGCACGACACCAGTTGTGAGAGTGGCGTGAGAAGGACACACAGTGGACGAATAAGGGGACCTGCAAAGTCAGGGCCTGCTGGGAGCCTCTGATCCGCAGGCCGCTCCGGTGATTGGTGTGCCTGGGTGCCTCCACCCCCACCCTCTGCTCACCCCAGGCTGGCCTTGGGTGAGCCCCGTCCCAATTCCCACTTTCCTTCTCTGCTATTATTTAAAGCAGAAATGAAAATGACTTGCAGGTGCAGATTCTCCTATAGGAGAAGGAATAGCTTCACAGACAGTCGTGACTCGAGAAGCCAGTAGCAATGTCGGAGCAGGACTCTGGCGGCCCAGGCGCCGGCCCAGCCCTCGCTTCCGGATGACAGTTCCGACACCCCAGTCCCAGCCAGGAGGGCTGGCTGGGCCCGGGGGCCCTGCAGTGGCAGCGCCAGGACTTCTACATGGGAGCGGCTCGGTGCCGTGGTTGGGTTAGAAGGTGGGGCTTGTTTTGAAGGTATATTTTGCATATTAGGTCAAAGGTGTTTTTTTTTTGGGGGGGGGTGGGATATGCCTGGGGGAAATTGATGGCTATTTGGGGAGGTTGTTAAATCACCTCCCTAACACCCAAGCCACCACTTGGTCTGATGCTAATAAGTTCTTTCCAATTCAAAAATTACAACTGCATAATGCTGAATTGAAGGCCTAATTCCAAATCTTTTTGGGGGGTGGGAGGGTGCTTGGGCATAGGCTTGCCTATTCTGGAAATACTTGATTTAGTCTAAATACTTAGCAAGAATGTGAAAAGGGCAGATTTTTTAAAAAGTAAAAAAAACCCTCCAGTATTCCTTGTTGTAGTCTCAATGGTTTGTGCAGCTCTGCCAATGACGGAATGTCTCCATTGTCATCGCAGCAGACTGTGTGCAGACTCTGGAAGGAGCCTGCTGCTTCCCTAAGCTGAGACGTCACCACACTGGTTCCCCCGTACCACGACCGGGGTAATCGGCTTAATTAGTGGCCTCTTCCTACTTTGTGTCTCTTTTTCACTTGAATTATAGACCTGTTTCTCCAGGGTGGCAAGAGCGCATGGGCAAAACTGAAGCTCGGCATCCTCCTAAATGTCCTGCCCCGCCACCCAGCCCCCGCTGCAAGAGGCTTTGCGTCCATCTCAGCACCCTGGCCGTGGATGGCGTGAAAACAACTTGAGGCGAGGGGGAGGGAGGGCGGCGGGCGGGGAGGGAGGCTGCCAGAGCAGCTGGCACCAGCATAGGGAGCCCACATTGGTGAGACAAGATGAGATATTCTGTCTGTTAACAAACCGAAGTCATGAAAACAGTGAAGAAATAGGGCGAAGATCTAGTACCTGAAAAATGGGGCCATGTCAGAGAGGGTGAAAAACCACACACAAGGTTAGGAAAAGCAACGCAAGGGTACAGGTGCGTGGTTCCCCTCGGCGAGGACACAGACTAGGACGGAAGGAGTGCGACAGGCGCTCAGCACACACAGCTCTGTCACTGAGGAAGGGACTATGGGGGTGGCCTGGGGAGGGAGTGGGAAGGGGAAACGGAATTTAATTAAGCACCTGTTGTGTACCTGGCAATGTGCTGGGCCCTGTAATGGGCAACATGTTTTTTCCTGGCCAACATCTTCCCTCCTTCCATCAGGCCTTTCCTGGATGGGACTTCCCATTCCCCATGTCAGCCCCTGTGGTTAAGTAGGGCTGACCCACCAATAAGTCCATTCCAACTCTGATCCCAGATACTGGTTCAGGGATGAGCCCGGGATTGTCTAGTAAGAGTCAGCCCCAGGGTGTTTGTCGAGCTATTAGGGAAAAGAAGCTCTCCTTCCCTTGGGGCTGCTGGCTAACAGGAAGGATGTAAGCCTGAAGTGACTGACTGGTGTTCCAACTTCCCCATCATGAAGGAGAGCCTTCCTGAGAATAAAGCCAATATGGAAGAAAGTGGAGCCAAAATGGGGAGATAGTCCAAATGCATTTGTTTGAGCTCTGGATCCAGCTGTGCCTGAAGCTAGCCCTACTCCTGGGCTCTTTATTATGGGAGCTGATAAATTTCCTTTTTGGCCTGAGCCATTTGAGTATAATTTCTGCACTTGCAACCAAAAAAAGTCCCAACTATCTATAAAGGAAAAACACACTTGTGTGTGTCTCCCTTACTCTCACACTATTACCACACTCATAGATGTGTGAGGTTTTTTTTTCCCCTCTGCCCAGCAATTCTCTGTGACATCAGCTGGGTGTCCTACAATTAAACTCAATTCTGACACTATCTACCTGGAGAGAGAATCAGACCCCACAGGTTAAGGGCTCAGCCCCACAAGCCTGACCCCCGCCCTGACACACACTTCTGATACCATCCATGCTCAAGTCCCAGGTTGTCCCCTGTACTTTGACTATAAATGGGGGTGCTTACAACCCCTGACTTGGGTTTTATAATTTGTCAGTATGGCTCACAGAACTCACGTTTATGTTTGTTTAGCCATCTATTATGAAAGGACATGCTAAAGCATGCAGATGAACATCCAGATGGAAGAGATACATAGGGCAAGGTCTGGGAAAGAGCTTCAGTGCCCTCGGTGGGCCTCGCTCACCCAGCACCTCCACATGCTCACTGCCCTGGACACCCTCTGGACCCTGGACTTTCGGGACACTGGAGGCTCCATTGCGTAGGCAAGGCCACTGAGTTAAGGATGATTAATTCCATCTCCAGACCCTCTCCCCTTCTGGGAGGAGGTGGGGTGGGGCTGGAAGTGCCAAGTGTCAAATCATGGCTTAGTCTTTCTGGTGACTGGATCCCACCTAGGAGCCCACCAAGGGTCACCTCATTAGAATGAAGGCCCCTTGTCTCCCAGGAAATTCCGAGGGATTTAGGAGCTTGGCGTCAGGAATTGAAGGCAAAATACTAGAGCAAAAGCTGCTCCTACTGCTCTTAGCTCTTAGGAAATAACAAGGGTTTTAGGTGCTCTGCGCCAGGAACCAGAAGCAGATATATATAAATATTCTGCTATTTTACACTAACATATCCATTATGCTAATGTGAAATAAAAAATATATATTGCCATTAAGAGGTAATGAACAGCAGTATTCTCCATTGCTAGATAAAGGCTCTAAGACTCAGAGAGAGAGTGACTTGCTTAAGGTTTCATGGCTACACGTGGTAAAATGGGATCCAAGTCTGTTTCACTCCAACAATGTATTTTTCATGACATAACGTGACTTCAGAGCCCCTGAGTGGCTGAGCGCCGTGGGCAGCGGTGTGGGATGAGGAGCCAGAGTGCCAGGTCTTGCTCTCTCTACCAGAAATACTGCCTATGACCTTGGAAAAGCGTCACGTGTCTTGGGGCTCCTTTTTCTCATCTGTAAAATGAAGAGGGTGAACTGTTGATTGCTAAAAGTGTCTTCCAGCTCTAAGAAAAAAAATCAATATGTCCAAGATGCTAATGGAACCTTGGACAAGCGGAATCAATTGAAACGCAGTCACAGCCGCTTCCCGAGAAGAGCAGGCTGCCGTGATGCTGACAGACAGCACCAGGCAGGCCAGGAGCCGCTGCTGACAGTGGCAGAGCAGCCTGGAAATGCTGGGATGAACTCCCATGTGCGGCCCTGCATGTAATCAAAGTTTTCTTCCTCCTTGAAAGGAAAGTCTGCTTTGATGGCCTCCCATCCCACGGACCCTTGACCCCATTCCCATCTGGACGCCTCTCCCCATTACCCTGCACACCCAGCACATGGTTCTCCTGCAGGCAGCGTCTCCCCACAGCCACAGCTTTTCTCAGCCCCCACAGCCCTTCACTGCTTTGCAGAATCTGACCGCCATGTGGAGCGACCTCACCTGGCCTCTCACTGCCCCTGCCCAGTTCTCCACCCCCACCCCCTGACCGCTCTCTCTCTTTCTCTGATAACTCCTCAGTGTCCTCCTGCCACCTGTGAGCCACTAAGCCCCATGGCTGCCTTCAGCCCCCTCCCTCTCTCTCCAAAATCTTGAGGACTCCCGTGGAGCAACTCCAAGCCTTTTTAGATTGGTCCCTCCTGGCCTGAACTTTGTCTCTGAGCTTTGATCCACATTTCCAACTGTCCTCTTGAAACCCTCCTGGAATTTCAATCACAACCTGTCCCAAATGAACTGATGTGTTTCTGCCCAGATCAGCTTCTTTCCCTGCCGTGCCCCCAATCCTGCAGAGGGCCAGCCACACTTCCCTCTCACCCAGGCTTGACACTTCGGTGCGACTATTGGCCTCTTCTCTTCCGATCTTCATGTCTACCAATTGCCTCATGGTTGCAAAGTTATTGGAATTCAACTTCCATCCTCTTGGAGGCAGGGTGGCTGGCCTTTCCACCGTCACTATACCTCCCGAGTCCTTCCTGTGGGGTCATGGCCTCCTCACTGGTCTCCCGCATCCAGTTTCTTTCCTTCAGATTTAGCACATGTCCATCCTCTCTAAGGTTCAGCTCTAAGTAGGTCACTTCTGCTAGGTCTTTCCACAGTCCCCTATTGCCAAGTGAATTACACCCTGGTACTGAGCCCTCAGAAACCTGTGCTCCTGTTTCATGGCTCATCTTCCATGTTGCGCTCCTGTGCCCCTTGGAAATGCTTAATAGTTTATCTGCTCTGTGCATTTATGTTATGCTCTCTGACTCCCTACAGTCTTTTAAAAGCATGATCTTACCATGTTGCTCCTTGGTTTAAAACTCTCCCAGTGGATTCCCATAGCACGCTGTCCTTTCTCCCTGTTCCCTAAACGGGCCAAGCTCATCTCCCTATAGTTTTTCACACGGCGGCCTCCTCTTCCTTGGGGCTCAGCTCCAGTGCGTCTCCTCAGAGAGTCCTGTCCTGGTCTTCTCTGCTGCAGAGCCCAGACGGGCCGCAGGGTCCTCCCTCACACAGTGCTGACCCCACATAACCACAACCAGCTGGCCACATCTGTCAGAATGCTCGCAAGGGCTGACCCAGTGTGCTGTCCCCCAGCCACTGCCAGATGAGAAAACTGAGGCCTGAGAAAGCACAGATATTCACCCTCAACCTGAGCATGAGTTAGCGGTTGAGTGAATATTAGAACCCAGCTGTTCCTGCTATACACTGTAAGAGCATTACACAAACTCTTTCCTGTTTCTGATTCATTAAGGTAGGTGGTCCCAAAGCATAGATGGCTTCCTGGGCCCACAGTCGTGGGGAGGAAGGCCAGTGGACAGGGCGCTCAGACAGGGGCTCAGCAAGGGTGATGCAGGTTGTCTCTCACTGGCAGAGCAAGCTGTGCATTGGAGGCAGAGGAGAGCTGTTGCCATGGTGATGGACCAGCCGGAGAAGGGCTTAGGGAGCAGGCTGCTAGACAAACTGGCTCTTAAATCAGCACATTTACCAAATGTTTAAAAAAAACGCTCCCATCCTCTAGTAGGGTTGGAAAGAAAATAATAATTTTCACTCCGTAGTAATCTACCTGCATCTGATAGATTACTCATATTCCCATCATGGTATTTTTGAACCAGGAATAATTTTGTCCAGTTTCTCATTTTGGGGATGCCCAGAGAGGCAAAGTTATCTGCTCAAGGTCAAGTAGCAAGGTAACCTGGGGCAGAGGAAGTGGGGGAGGGAGAAGAGGGGAGTGGAGTGACTTTCTTGATCCTCAGTGATGACTTTTTTGGAGCCATAAGCCATCCTGCTCAGACACCTTCACAGTTACTTATACCCACTCACCTCCAAGACCCTGCCGCTGATGTATCGGTCACATGTCTCGCATTTAATGCCAAACTGGGAGTGGTAGTCGGACTCACAGTATGGAACGCCATCCCTGAAAGAGGAAATCCACACAAGAGGAGAAAGTTGGGGGGTCTGAGGGGTGATGTGGAGGTTCCAGGACCTGCAGCTGATGGGGATTGGGCAAAGATTAGAAGCGCTGGAGAGCTCATGGAGAGTACAAACTCCCCAGACACCCCTCAGATCTCTGGAACCCGATAACCACAGGGCCTGGGAATCTGCATTGTGACATCCCCCCGAGCGTGTCCGGGAAGCACTGGTCTGCTGCTGGCCAGGTGCTCCTTGTTCATTCTCCTTTCTGCCCTCCCCATCGGTTCTCCAGACATTCTCTTTCCTTGGCCCCAAAGGGCTCTTCTAAAAAATTATTAAAAAATTTATTAAGAGCTATTTTATTTACCATTGATAGTACTCGTATTTGCCTTTGGTACATTACAAAGGCATAAAGGAAACAGTCTTGACCCTCCTACCAGCCCCTCCCAGTTTCTCTTCCAGGAAAACCAGGAGGTAATCAATGTGATCAATATTTTACATATCCTTAAGGGCTCCTCTTCTAATTGAGAATTTCACCTGTGGTGAAAGAACCATCTGACTGCACTCTCGGGTCAGTAGGTGACAGGAACCTCTCCCGACCACCTCCTCTGCGCTCCATTTTTGCCCCGTGCTTATAACTTGTCAGGCAGTAACAGGATTGTCGTTAATTATTCTTATACTACCCCCCACGACTAATAGCCACTGACGTGTATCGCATGGTGTGTGGTGGGCCCTCTGACGGTGTTTTACATAGGTTATTTCATGTAACCCTTAATGTAGTCCTGTGAAATCGGAACTCCATTCCGCGCATCGTGTGGAGGAGAAGAGCCAACTTGTTGGACCTGGAGCTGGATTCATACCCAGGCGGGCTGGTTTCTCAGCCAGATTTTCGTGAGGATCAAAGGCCAAGACTCCAGCGTGTCCTAGGGCTCAGCACAATGCCGGCCTGTAGCGAGCACTTGGCAAGTGGCAGGCAGAGGAACCCCCATGGTGGTGACAGAAGGGGGTCTTCAGGGAGGGTGTGTGGGGCTCAGCTCTCCAGGGCCACGTGGAGGGAGTTGGGCACATCCAGGCACTCAGTTCGGCTCCGGGCCCTCCCTAGCTCCAAGGACTGGATCTGCTGACATCTCTTTGAAGTGCTGTGAGAGGAGAGGGACATTCCTCCACTTTGGGTGTAACAGTACTGGCTCACACACAGAAACACCTAAGGGACAAGCATGCCATTGTTCCACGTCCAAGTCGTTGCCCTGTCAGGGTGGCTGGGAGCCCGCCCCGGGCCGCAGGGCAGTCGAGGTTTCCCTGAAGGAGAGGCGGCAGGGAGGACTGATGCACAGCAAGGCCTGGAGCTGAGGCCATTGTTTGTGGGTCCGTGAGACAAGCCTCCCCATCCCTTCCAGCCCTTCTGCCCTCTGTGGGCGTGGGAGGGGACTCTGCAGGGGATAAAGTCATTTCTCAGGAGGTGGGGACAATGAGCCAGCAAACTCTGGGTGTAAATGTCAGCACCACCTCATTTGGGTTGGTGAGGCTTTGGGGAATTTGAAATATACATAATTCCAACAAGAAGCAGAAAGTAAAATTACTGTTTACTAGGTACTTATTGGGTACGAAGCACAGATCTCTGAGCCTTTGCACAATACTACCCTACGAGGCAGGTCATCTTCTTGTCTCCATTTTTAATAGAGGAGGAAACTGAGACTCAAAGTAAGTGTCTTGATGAGGCCACGAAGGCTGGGCTTTTAACCTGGGCGTCCATGCCAGAGTCGGTGCCTCTCACTACTTGCCACCGGCTGGCAGGTGGGTGAAGACCCCGGAGCTAGGCTGAAGAGGCCTGGGGTGTGGTGGGCAGTCCAGGCTGGGCCTCCTTGAGAGGAGCTCTGAGCAAACCCTTACTGCCCAGATAATTCTGACTTAGGCTCCCGGACTCAAGGTCTACTGGCTGGCAACACACTGAGGGCACTCCTTACTTGGCAAGCACAGAGTAGAATGCTAAAATCCCACTAACACGGCATTGAAAGCCGTGTTAGCGATGCGACCTCAGGTCACCTCTCAGCGATGCGACCTCAGGTCACCTCTCAGCGATGCGACCTCAGGTCACCTCTGCAGCCTTGGACCCTGCTGCACCTGAGCACTCGCCTGAGCTCCAACAAACGGGGAGATGTTCCCTACCTCCCTACCCTTATCCAGGCTGGGCTTCCTGCCTAGAAGCTTTCTTTCTTTGCATTTTCAGATTTTATCCCCCTTTCCAAGGTTCAGCTCAGATACCACCATCTTTCATGAAACTCTCAGATTCCCAATTCTACTTCCCGCTAGTTAGAAGCGAGCCCTCCTTTCCCTAAATATTCCCAGCCCTTCCCTTGGAGCTCTGACACGGACCAGTGCTGTCTGGCCAGCATCCGCCTCCCCTCCTGCCGGCAGCAGTGCCTCGCCAGCCCTCTCCACTGCAGTTCCTGGGGCCCCAGAGGGGCCGCTCTCTGGCTCTAGGGGTCACATCCTTTTGGACAGTGACTGGTCAGGAACGGGAGTGGGATTCAAGGGTGGCCAAGTCGGAGGCAGCTGTGGGACTTTTGCTGGAGTTCTTGTGAAAGAGCTTTCTCTCTGCCGGGCTTGTGGAGCTGATAGAAAGAAAGCATAGAGTTGCTGCTGGTCATCTTACAACTTGGGGAGGGCCTGCTTGAAAATAAATTCAACACAGAGGAAAGCAGAGCTGAGATGGGGGGGAGGGAGGGAGAGAGAGAGAGAGAGAGAGAGAGAGAACAAGCACTAAAGTGCTGAGGACGTCTCACATCCCCTGGATTCGGCCATGCTGGAAGCTGGTATGCCTCTGGCCTTCCCATTGTATGAATCAGTAAACTTCAATTTTTGCTTTTAAGTGAATTTGAAGTAGGTTTCCTGTCACTTTTGAGCAAAAAGGTCATCAGGAGTACAACTTCTCTTGAGTGCTCCCTGCTACATATCCCCTGGGGCCATAGTTCTTGACGTATATACCTTCTCTCCCTTAGTAGACCCCAGCTCTCTGGACAGCAGAAACCACGTGTGCTGTACTTGACCCGCTCACTATGTCCTGGCACCGGGCCAGAGAGTGGCATCTAGGAAGTGCCTGGGCCGTGAAATATCAAAGCTGTGAGCGTCTGTGGCTGTAATTTCTTTTAGGCACTTGAGTGTATAAATGTGGTCAGCAGGCCTCGCAGGGAGGAGGGCTTGTCTAGTGCTGCAGGTCGCTAGGGGCCGGGCCCTCCCTCCTGAAAACTTGGTGTGCCCATCATCTCCTCTCATGCCGATTAAATCCCTTCAACAGCTGCGTTATGGGCTACGGCCTGGGCACCGTGCTAAAGGCAGCAGTGAACAAAACAAAGTCCCTGCCCTGGTGAGGACACACATTAAATATTATCACTGGAGCAAGTTACTTACTCGCCTGAGCCTCAGTTTCCACAGGTTTTAAAATGGGGATAAGTGCCTTGTAAGGGTAGATATGGGGTTTAATGTGATAATCCATATACAGCAGTGACTGAGTTCCTGGTACATAATAAAAACTCAATAAATGGTAACTGGTATTATCACCACCATTGAGAAGATAACATGGATAAAAATATAATTGCAAACGGTGTTAGCCCGGATGAAGGAAACAAACAGGGCACCATGAGGGCCAGGACGGGGGGACTGGAGGTGGTAAGAGATGGTATGAGGCCACCTCTGAGGAGGAGGTGGGTCCTGAGACCAGAGGGAAGGAAGGAACATGTGAAGAAGGGAGAAGAGCAAATCGGGCAAAGGAAACATGGTAGGAGGGCCCAAGGGCAGGCGAGATGCTGTGTGTGGCTGAAATGCAGTAGCTGGATGGAAATGAAGGGAGTTGCTACTAGAGATTCAGGAGAGGGCCAGAAGGGGCAGCCTGGTGGGCCGAGGAGGCCCGGGAAGCCAGCTGGGGTGGGGGAGAGAGACTCACTTGCTGATGTACTCCCCGGTGAGGATCACGCTGCAGGTCTGGCATTTGAAACAGCTGACGTGCCACTGCTTATCCAGGGCCAGGAGCGACTGACCGTGCTTGATCTCCTCCTTGCATCCAGCACAGTCTGCAAACACAAGAGGACGCTGCTGAGCAAAGCATCCTGGGCTCCCTGACCACTGCCACCATCTAAGCCTAAGTCAAGGGCACCTCAGTATGAACACGTTTTCCCACAACACTCCCACTCTGGCCCTGGCACCTGTCCACAGCTCCCCTGGGTGAGAGAAAAGGGCCCCGGAGCCCTGGCCTCTGGACAGTGGTGTGAGGGTTCCTCCAGAAAGTTCCCTGCTTGTCATCCTGACCTCTGTTCATATAAAGAGGACCCTGTGCTGTTTCTGGCCTGCTCTCACGTAGCTAGCTAAGCTCCTGCTGCTGCCCGGGGCCCGGGGCCCTGCAGCACCTGCAGCACCTGCAGCACCTGCAGCACCTGGGAGCGTGCACCCATACAGCAGCGAAGGCCCACCCAGACCCACTGACTCTCGTCAAGATCTCAGTTTACAATAAAGTCTGAGAAGCGCTGCTCCAGGAGACAAGCTTAGCATCTATTTTTCCTCATTCTTAGGCTGGATGCTTAGTGGCAAGGACTCTGTCTCGGTTTTGCGGTTAAATCTATTCTCTTGCCTGGCACCATGCTCAGCCTGAGGATAAATGAGCGGGGTTTATAGTACCCAGGCAAAGGATAGAATTTACCATGCCTGCCCCTCCTCCATGTGCTTCCAAATACCATACATTTGTCTCCTCAAGCAGCAAAGATGAAAAGGTCTGATGAGACTGTCCTGAAACAGAAAGGTGCCCTTATTCTTTGTCCCCATCCCCTTGGAACGTGTACTGGGGCCAGAGAATGTGGGGGGCCTGGTGGCTGCCTGTTGATCAAGCAGTGTCTGTGGAGGGGCAGGAAATGGAGCCAGCATCCAGGGTACTTGGGAGATGCTGGGAATTGGGGCCTAGCCAATCGGTTGGCCCACTCTGGAAGAGGAAAGGGTCATAGGGCAAAGTTTACCGGAGGACAAGCCTCCCTTTTGACACCACAAGACAAACGCACACTTCGGAGCAGTGGGGAGAAGGAACTGCACAGCATGTTGGGAGAGCCTGGCTGGAAGCCTCTCACCCAGCTGGGAGCCAGTCCTGGGAGAGGATGATGAGTCGGCGTATTTAGGAAGGGGGCTGCCGCTGCAGGCTGCGGGAGGTCTGGGTCCGGTGAAGTGGTGCGTGAGGCAGCTCCCACAGTACCCGCCTCTTGGCTACTTATCCCCTTTCTAACATTTCTTAGGGGAACCGTCTTCAATTGCAAAAGGCTTCAAGTCCCAGGCTTTTAGATGGGGGCTGGGAAAACATTTGGGTGTTTATTTGTTTTCCACCTTTTTCTCCTGGGATAAATCTACCCCTCAACCCCCATTCCAGTAATTACAGGCTTCAGAATGTAAGAGTTTAGAGAGGTTAGGCCCCCCCTCCCCCCGCCCCGCCCTTTAAAGGCACACAGGAGTCTGAAATGACTTGCCCACACTTGGCGTAGAAGAACCTGAGGATTCAGGTGTCTGGTCTAGCTTTCTAGGCCACAAATACTGTATATGTGTCTCCATGGGCTCCCCAGTAGGGTAAATAATTCCACAGGGGCTCTGAGTTCACAGTCATTTGGTCACAGTTTCACCCAGTGCAGGAATCTACAGAATTCTTGACGGGTGGGCACCATCCTCTGCTTAGTCACCTCCAGGGGAGGGCAGCTCAGCCCTTCTGAGAAAGTCTGCTTTGCCGCTGGACAAGCAAGATGGTCAGGACTGCCTTCTTCATATGGAGCCGAGACCTAACTCCCCGTAACGCCCTCTATTTCATGCAACCCAGAGTAAGCTACCTCTGTTCCCACATGACATTTCCTTCAAGTATTTAAAGACAACTATGATTTCTCTCTTACTTTTCATTTCTTACACTTTGCTTTTCCTCGCTTGAAGTGGCCAACCACTGACCAAATTCACTGGTAGATTCCATGGATGTAGGCATGCTATTAGCCAACAAGATAATTCTCTCCCTCTCCAAAAAAAAAAAAACCAAAAAAAAAACCACCTTATTTGAAGAGCTCCATTATCTCATGGCCACTTTCTAGCAACGAGTCCCATCTCTCTAAGTTGTAGAGATCTATCTGGGATGAACTGAGCACCCTGAGTTAAGATTTAGGAGGTAGCACAGTGGAGCGGTGAGAGGTTGGGTTGAGAGTTTAGACTGAGGGGTTCACCGGCAGAGGGTATCCCAGCTCCTGCACTTACTCATAGTTGTCTGACTCCTAGGCCCCAGCCTCCTCATCTGAGTACCTTCCTTGTAACAGCGGTGTGAAGATGAGCTGAAAGCAGGCCTGCAAGGACTGAGCACAGTGCGTGGCACAAATGTGCCCACTGTGTGCTTGCTCTCATTATGATTTTATGTCCTCATGTTTGTAAGACAGAGTCTCTGCCTGCTCCCACCTCTGACCCGAGGCCAGGATCCCTGCGGCAGAGAAGGCCTGTGGACCCTGCGGAGAATTCTGGGGCAGCTTTTCCATGCAGTTTTTCTTTTCGTGTTAAACTGCTTGGTCTCCATTGCCTGGCTTCCTATTCCTCAGAACCTTTCCCCCCTTCTCTTTCTCCTTTCACTCTCGGCCACCGGTGGAGCCTCAGGCGCCCCATCCAGGAGCCCGCAAGCCTTGTGTGATCACCACACCCTCGCCCCGCTGGTTTCTGCAGAGCCAGCTGCCCGCCCCTCAGACGTTAACTCGGTACTCCAAAATTACAGCCTCCAGCCGGCAGGGCTGTGGCGCCTCCACCTGTTCCTCCCAAATCCCTCAGTTTATTGGGGTCTCTAAAGACCCCAGACAGCCAGTTTTAGTTTTGTTTTTTCTTTCACTACTTCATTCATTTCACTTAGATCAGCAAAAATGAACGGGTATGTGCATCATAGCAAGCTCCCCACCTTGTTTGAGGCAACTAATCCAGGGACAGACCCCTTCCCAGTTGCATATCGTGTCTTTGGTAGAGGGTGTTAAGGGAGTAGGCTCCAGGGCCAGAGTGCCTGGGCTCCCACCCCAGTTTCATTACTTACTGTCTGTGTGACTTTGGGCAAGTTATTTGTGCTCTTTGAGTCTCATTCTTGTCATCTATAAAACAATTACTCTTATTTCCCTCATAGAGTTGTAACGATTAAATGAGACGTTATATGTAGAAAACTTAGTGGATTGCCTGACAGTCAATCAACGTTAACAGTGGGGATGGTGGTATTGGTGGTGATGTTGTTAGTGGTGGTGGTGATGACGGTGATGCTGTTGTGGGTGCCGATTCTTCTCAGTGAGATCTGTGCAAGGCCTGGTACAAGTAACAGCCCATTGATGTGAGCAGTGGTGATGGTGTTCGTGATGGTGGTGGTGGTGTTGATGGTTACAGCAGTGATGGTGGTGGTGGCGAAGGTGATGGTGTTGGTAGTGACGGTGGTGACGGTGGTGATGTTGGAGGTGACGCTGCTACCACTGCTGATTCTTGTCAGTGAAGTCTGTGGACAGTTACATGATTTTTTCTCTTAACAGTTCCTGAGTATTCTTGTTACCCACTTTTGAGTAGATACTACTCCTGCTTCCCCAGAACGTCTTTGTTCACTTTCCAGAGAGAATAATTCACATTGCTGTACATCGAAAATACACCATGTTTTTTCTCCTTTTTCCTATCCACCGTGATACATCCCTCATCTTAGCACTGTCTGGAGTCTGATTTTTGCACTCTCTATCCTTTGGGAACGCAGCAGACCCCCCAACATTCCCTTTAGTCCTTTGCAGCGTGGGCAGTGACAACTTTCAGGCAGAAAACATTTCTGGGAAGTACGTGCTCAGTAGATCCACACATCGACGTCTTGACTTTGTGAGTAACAAGATGAGCCATAGTCCTGGGTACGCCCCCCAGGGTAGTGCCCGTGGGCTCCCTTGTTTCCCATGATTCATTCTTCCTCACCTTCCTCGACCCCGATTCGCAGAATTATGGTGGAGGCACTGAGTAGCCAGCCTCTCTTTGAGGACACTCTCACGTGCAAGACTCCCACGCCCAGCTGAGGAGTCTCCCCTCTGCCTAGGATCTGAGGTACACAGCAACACACAACACAAGCTGAGAGAAATAATGGCATCTTCTCCTCAGTTCTCCTTTGATGTGCTTCTAGATTAAACCCCTAAGTCAACAGCACACCTCGCTTTATATTTAGAGGGCATTTGACACTCTATGATGTATGCTAGTCTGATTCCTGTATACTAATACATTTGCTTTCCACAAAGCTGGGTAAACTGAGCCTCAGGGAGGCTACGTAACTGCTTTGCGTCACTCAGAAGGTTGGCAGGCTCCTGACTCCCAGCTTCTCTTTCTCTACTGCCTCACAAGTGGTTCCATTGGTCTCCGGGCACCTCAGCAGCATCAGTCACGGGGCCGTGGTCCTGCTCCCAGCATCCCGGCTTTGCTGTCATTCTGCCCAATGCTTTCAAGGAGTTAAGAAACATAACTGTGTGCACTCAGCCACCTTGAAATGAAAACCTGCTCAGAGCAGCACCTGCTTTGAGCATCACCAAGGACATCAAAGGAAGGGCTGGCCATACGGATCCGATCTGACTGAGAGGAAGGAAGGGTGGAGTGGGGGCCTTCCCATGGTCCTTCTCCCCAGCTCAGGACACTGGGAGGCCTCCAGTGGAGCCCCCGGGAGCCGGCCCTGCTGACACAGGGTGTTCCGCGCCCACCCACCGCAGTAGGAGGTGGCCCCAGCATGTTGACTCTGCTGTGCTGTGGCTGACAGCCCCCCCGCGCCGGCACAGTCATGCAGCACAGGAGGCTAATGGGTTTTCATTGATTCTGCTGACAAGGCCAGCGAATGTCATGTAACGTGGAAGAACACCGGAGCCGAGTGTGGTTTGCTGAGACCGGGGGCTGGGCCCGTGTGTGTGCATGGGCGCAGGCCGTCAGCGGCCCGACAGGAGTGTCTAGGAACAGTGATTTAGACATCTTGCCGCCAGATGCACTTGAGTGGAACGGACATTCCACAAATTAGAATGACTGTTCTAAGGTACACTCCTGATCCTCAGTTTTCCCCCAAATCTCTGGTTCAGTGACAAAACACAACGTTTACCATAGTGTGGCCGATGGCCCCCTCATCTCAAGATGGTGACCCTGAGTCTTATGAATAGTGAATGAATCACCCAGGAAGCATGTGAAGAATGAAGATTTCTAGGTTCTTTCCTATAAGTTCAAAGTGGGCCTGGAAATCTGTGTTCTTACCAGTTCTGCAGTGAAGCTGATGCAGTGGCCACGGAACACACTCTAAGAGGCACTAGCACAGCCCTTTGTGGTGTGCTCCCATATTTTCCCTTTTGTAAGACATGTCTGAGCATTCTTTTTTTAGTGGATTTTATAAAAATGGAGAACGACTGGCGGCAAAACACTCGGTCAGCTCTGTCGGGGTGCCCTTGGGCGCGTGGATCCAGAGGGGAGATCAGATCAGGGGCCCAGCTCATTGCTGAAAAGCCCCACCCAGTGGCACAGGCCATCACTGTTTACAGTCAGGCAGCTGCTCTCCCTGCATTTGTGCTTAGGGAAGCTTGTCAGTCTGGGCTGCATGCCAACTGGGTCATGATTCAAAAGTCCTCCAGGGTGGGAACCTCCCCCACTTCCCTCCAGGCCTGCAGGAGCCACGAACAGAGCTGGGACAGGGAGCCCTGGGAGGCAGTGCCCACGGGCAGGGAGGGGCCCAGTGGGGAGGACTCACGGCTTGGTCCGCGGATCTTGATGGGCTTACTGCTGGTCATGGACTGGGAGCACGTCTGACACACGCATTCCTTCCCGCTGAAGGTCACTTTGTCTCCGATGGGGAAAGGCTTCCTGCGAGGGGACGGGGGAGAAATTCAATACCTCTTCTCAGGAGGGGTTCTGTGCTCTCTAGTGACCTGATGACACTTGTGCTCTTCACACCAGATAAAGTCAAGCAGCGTCATAGGCCACGCTGACTCGCCCAGTTAGGGCCTGGACCAGGACTGGAGACCCCAGGCTGTTTGCATGGCTTTAACACTGGGGGAACCATGGCACTTAGTCCAGCTCACATTTCTCCTCAGGAGAACAAAGTGGTTAGTGGTTCCTCCTAGAGCCGTTCCTTCTCCCTAGAAGGACTTTTTCCACCCCAACCCGATTTATCCATGTATGTCTGAAACTACTCATTCAACTCCCGAACTTCCCACCATCCAGGAAGTTTAGAAAGTCCTCAAATAACCTCTTCCTCCCCTCCTCTGCCTCTGTGCTGTTTGAGTTCCACAGCCCAGAGGTCTCAAGCTCATCCATGGCCTGGCTTCCTAACTAAGTATGGATTGCATTCAGAATCCCCACGGTCGGTCCCATCACTCAGCTACTCTTGCACATGAAGTTTGGGATGCCCGTGGCACAGACTCTGAGCACAACCCCTGACATGAGCTGCCAGTAGCTCCCCTGCCCCTGTGTTAGCAACGTGGGCCAATGGAGGGTGTGCTGGGGGGCAGGAGTCAGGGGCAGTGTTCGCACCATAGTCTGGGCACTGACCCGTGATAAAAGGATATGGCATGATGTTGGGGGGCGCACTACATCTCTATGGGGCTTGACAGAATTTTATACTGCGTGGGCCCTACTGTGCTAACCTCCAGTGAGTCTTCAAATCCAGCACCCAGGGCCCAGGTTTCAAGAGGCAGATAGATGAATGAATGAATGAATGAATGAGTGAATGAATGAATTCTACTTCTTACACACTGTGCTTTGGGCTCAGTCAGAAACTAATTGATAACTAACAGGTGGTTATTTTATGGGGGGGATAATTAATCTATAAATTCTTTTCCCACTTAAAAATGCATATTATATATATTCCAATCATGTTTTGCTTATGACTTATCACTTAACCAGAGCAGTACATTAAATTTTAACATAGTTGTGGGCAGGGTTGAGGTTTAGTTTATTTTTTTTTTCTCCTTAATGTGGTATTTGGCATATAGTGGATCCCTAATGTACATTAGGTGAGTTAACAAGTGACTGGGATGATGGGGGTGGGAAGGAGAGAAGGCTTGAGCTGTCCTTCATCTATGAGATACTCTGAGAGGCTAGATGATTATCATTATGATAATGAAAGGAATAATAAAAGCAGGCACAATCACGTACTGGTCACTAGGCTAAGGCCTTTGCATGCATCATCTCGTTGATCTTCATGAAAACCCAATGAGGTTGGGATGGTTTTGATGCCCATTTTACTGATGAGAAAGCTGAGGCTTAGGGAGGTGTGGTCACTTGCCAGGGTCATGGAGGAAGGCTATAAACAGACATTCCTGTAGCACACGTAGCTGAGGTGTGGGGGCCCAGGCCAGAGGTGTGGTTTCCAGACTGAGTTCTGAGAGGCCAGGGTGCTCAGTGGTTCCTTTGGGCCTTTTGCTGGGATTTGGGAGGCTGAGTGTGGGGGTTCAGGTCCTCACTATGCCTTCACTGCAGGGCAGACTAGTGTTTTATATCAGATCACACTTGACAGAAAGGGCTCAGCTATTAAAAGGCTTGAGAACCACTGGCCCGCTGGATCCTTCTGCCCCTGAGATTCTAGAAATCCAAGTATCCAGCATAAAACCCTGGAGGCCCCAGAACTGCCTGGGAAAGACCATTCTTCACCCCCCAACCCTGGGACTCAGGCACAGGACCCGGCCTTGGCTGGTCCCCCACTCACCTGCACAAGCTGCACACGAAGCACTTGGGGTGGTAGGTGCGGCCCAGGGCAGAGATGACCTCGCCTGTGATGAAGTCCCGGCAGCTGTCGCAGCGGGTGCCGTACAGCTGCTGGTAGTCCTGGGTGCAGATGTACTCCTGGTTCTTAAAGAAGAAGCCCGACTGGGCCAGGGCACAGCCGCACACTGGAGGAGACGAGGAGGGAAACAAGAGCAGACTGAGTCCAGGGGCAGGCTGCGAGCGCGAGGTTCTTGTTGGATTGGGGGCCGTCTGACTTGGCCGTGAGTGGCCAGAGAACGGGGATCCCAGGGGTCAGACCCAGGGGTCTTTGGGGCCAGTATCCCTTAAAGTATGGCCTGAAGACCGCTTGCGTCACCATCGCCTGGTGGGCTTCTTAAAATGCAGATGCCTGGGCCCGAATCAGACTCCTGGGGACTGGGGCCTGTGTATCTACATTTTAACACACTCCCCAGCCGATTCTGATGCACACTGATTGAGACCACTGATGTTATACAGTTCTCTCAATACATGGATGAAAGTTTAAGGCCAGGTGGCTCATACAATGCAACATGGCCGGTGGTGTCATGAATTGGATAAAGAATCATTCAGTTAAAAATTCCCCGGGCACTTCTTACATGCATGACTCTGTGCTAGGTGAAGGGCAGTATGGGGACCAGGTACCCTGAGTCCCAAAGTAGACTCAATTTAAAATGGCAATGGGGTGGATGATTTGAAGATTATAATCTGTATTCGTCATAGCTATTAAGGGCACATCTGGTCCCAAACATGAATGATAAAACACAATCTCCAAACTGTGAAGAGCTAATAATGTACGTTGAGAGAAGACTGTGTTGAACATAAATCATGGGTGACAGGCCATGGGCCCCTGCAGGCAGCAAGTTTCGCGAGTGAGGAGGAGCACTGTGCACGGGGGAGGGATCACGAGAGGATTCTTGGAGGCGGCAGCGTTTGAATTGTACTTTGAGGGAACAGAATAAGCTAAAGCATAGAGGCAAGAAGTTACAAGTGATATTTGTGTGGAGATAGGGCTGGGGAAGAGGTGGTGATTTTAGGGATTGGAGGGCAGTGATATACGAAAATACTGCCAGGCCAGTTGAAGGAGGGCCCAGGTCTAGCTGAAGAAGTTTAGGCTTTGTGGGATACTGGGAAGCCATGAATGGTTTTCCACCCAGGTTTTAAAAACTTTAACAAATCATAAAAAAAAACTTAGACATATACACAAGTAGAGAGAAGATTATAATGATTCTTTATCATTTAGTTGAAAAAATGATCAACTGCCTTGACAGTTTTTGAATAGAGAGGCTTCGTGACTTTATGAGGTATTTCATTAGGTCCTTGGGGATATCCTTGGAGGACAACGTGAAGACGTGTAGGACAGATAATAGAAGAGCTGGTGGATATAATCATAGGTGTCTGAACAACTGAATCACGTGCAACTCTTCCCCCAAAGGACTTAGAAGCGTGGGAAGTGAGACTTCCCCCTGAGAGTGGCATTATGAAATCAATGCATCAGGAGCAGAGCAGGGAGAGGCAAAGTTTCTTTCAAATGATTGAATGGCTCTCAGGGCCACCAGCATTGCTGAGTGTATTGATCCAGCAGCTAAAGCGGGGAGGGGCCAGCCAGGGGGGCGCTGGTCGACAATCAAAGGAAGGCCACTGGAGAGCCCGTTGGAATCTGTGATGGGCTCTCTTTTCTGAGGGCCTTCACCAAGCAGCTACCGACAGTTCGACTTTCTACGTGGATGGCCTTTGGGACTTTGGGAGAGAAGCAGCTGGTTAGAGCGACATGAACTGGTACAATGGAGAGTTACAGCTCTCGTCTCCATGAATAAACAGGCACTCTGGGTTTCTACATTGGTTTCCCGATGACTTTGCTAGCACTAGTCAGCTTTCTTGAGCATGATTAATGGTGGGGAAACCAATGAGACAGAGTTTCCAAGCCTGTAACTGCGAGGATCTGGCCTGGAAAGGGTGACATCATGCCAGTAAATACCCCCTCATCTTGAATAAGGAAAGCCGTTCGACAAAAGCAGCCAGGTTAAAATAGGAGGGACTTCCAGGTGGTTGCCAGAAATCTTTCGCAAGCGTTGGTTCACCTTGGAGGCTAGGGGCAGGCTTAAAGGGCCAGGGTGAGTGAGGAGGAGGGAAGCCCCAGATGTCACAGCACTGGGGGACCACGCAGAACAGCAGGAGACATGGTGGTCTGGGAGTCAGCCCACCTGGGCTTTGGTCTTGTCACTGCCACTAACTCTCTGGTGACAATGAACTTGGCCTTCTCTTGTCTGGGGGCTCTGTTTACTTATATGTAAAAGATGACTTCAGCTCTTTGACACCACATCCTCTGAGTCTAGAGGGAAGGAGAGCTTCCTTCAGGGCTTACCATGTGCCTCAACATTTTAAACTCAATGTGAGGTGGAGCTGAAGGCCCCTGGTACCCACCCCCGCAGAGAAGCAGGGTGCATGGGCGGAAGTGGAGTGGTAGAGGTGGGAGGCGGGGAAGGGTTCTTCTCCCATCAGCCCCAGGAAAAATCCTCACATCAAACAATGCCGGGTCTGGAGGGCAGGCAAGGCCAGGGAACAGGCTGTTCTGAGGTGTGCAGGTGGCGGATCAATTGACTTCACGGCTGTGGAATTAGTTAGGTCATGGCCTACGACCTCATTGGAAACAGCGCCTGTTTTTTCCCTTCTTTTCTCTCCTTTGTTTCCCCTGCCAACTCCACCCCCAGAGCCACCTCTCCCCGTGGAAACCAGGAGGCCACGAGGAAACCTGGAACAGTCGGTTCCTCCTTTTCCCCCAAGGAGCTGAAGGAGGAAGTTTTTGGTAGAAAGGATGTCAAGATTGATAAGAATCTCGGGGGCTCCTGGAAATACTTTACAGTGGGGACCACGGGGATGGAAGGCAAGCTGGCCCCCTGACAGATGTCTCTGAGGCTGAGCAGAACCCCACATCCGAGTAATAGGAAAAACCGCGGAGAGGGTCTGCTGTGTGGAAATGAGGGGGAGCCAACAAACCCAGGAAAGCCATTGTTATTCTGTGAGTCACAAACAAAAAGGCTACTCATTTAAGAGAAAAGCTGGTCATATGGTCTGACAGCGGGACAGAGCACGAAAAGTTGTGAGTGCTGAGGAAATCAAGAATGAGTGCTCCCTGGAAATACAGTGCCTTCGAGAGCAGCCTGCACACAGCCTTAGCCTGTTCCAGTGGAAAATGTGCTGTTCTGCGGGTCACGAGGCTCTGCCCATACTCCTGTCCTACCACCAGGTGCTGTGTGACTTTGAAAAAGTTGCCTCACCTCTCTGGAGCTCAGTTGCTTCCTTTGTAAAATGAAGGGGCCAGATGGTAACTGAGGACACATCCAGATCTGAGAGTCCAGGGTTGTTATATAATTCTGTTGATTTTCAACTTTTCAAACAAGACTGAGCTTTATGGAATTTCAAAATCAAAGCATTAGAAGGGCACCTGAGGGTGATCTAGCTTAGTATTTTAAATATTTAAATTGTGAACTATGTTATGCATGCAGAACATACATAAAATATGTATGTGCAGTTTAAAGAAGAATAATAAAATACACTCCCAGGTATCCACTGTCAAGTTTACGAAGCAGAACATTATTAGCACTTTGGAAACCTGTTTGCCTCTCCTTAAAGCAGCCGCTTCCCACATTGTCTCAAACTGTGAGTTGTCATTCCCTTGCTTTTCTTTAGACTTTTACCACCTGCAATGTATCCACAAACAGTATAGGGTGGATTATGGATGGACATTTTGATACAAGTTTTATTCTCCTCCACCCAGTGCCAGAGTTGGTACAGGCATATTTCAGAGCTGTTTCCTTCTCCAGAGCCAGTTTATTTCTCACCCATCTACACTTTGAGATTAAGGCTCTTTAAGGGGAAATCTCAGGTCTCCTGGTAGAGTCCCAGTTTGGCCAGGATCTCCATGATCCACATAGGCATCAAGGTAAAAGCTTAAGGTCTTCAACGTTTAGCATAAACCGTCAGCATTAAATCTGGCATTGGCAGTCACAGCAGGATTTCTGCTTTTACTTTTGATTTTCACCTATTCAGATTCTTGCCTTTTATTTCAGCACAGTAGTGCATATTAAAAGAGTTGTAAAAGACATTCATAGAGATTTTGGATTTTTCAAATGAGCAGGTTATTTAGGGTAACTAATCCCTGGAACAAAATCCTCTCATTTGTTTCATCTCTGACTAAGCGAGTCGACATTGAAAATAACAGTCTCTTTTTTCCCTCCTTAAAATCCTCATTAAAAGAGATTCTACCACCTCCCTGTGATAGACTGTAAAAATGGCCAAATTCTCCCTTCTCTGCACTCGTACCCTTGAAATCCGGTGCTGCAGACCCTCCTGGAAAAGGCAGTCTATTTCTCTGTGATCGTGAATCTGGGTTGGCCACTTGACTTATTTTGACCAATGGGATGTGAACAAGCTGAGTCTTGAAAGTCTTGCTTATGCTCTTGAATTCTGAGACCACCATGCGAAGGAGTCCAAGCAGCCGCTGGAGGGTGAAAAGCCATCTGGAGCTGCTCGGATCAGCAGCCTGCTGGCCCACCATGTCTTCATGATGAGGCAGGGAGAGGCACGCAGAGCCAGCTCTGACCAGGAGGACTGCCCAGTTAACCCAGAGAATCATGAGCTCAAAGACTGTTTTGAATTACTGAATCCTGGCATAAATAAAAGGTAAATACACTCTCTTAAGACTAAAATTGCAGAGTCATATCTCAAATCTTGTAACAATGCTACTATCGTTACCTTTGGCCCTACCTCAATTCCGGGTGACATAAAAATGGCCACTCTCCAAGATACTCTTGCAGGTCACCTTGCATTAAAGGGGTCTGCAGATTCTCAATCCAAAATTTAAATCACAGCAATTAAAATACATCCCATGTTGGCTTCCACAAACAAATTAGGGAAGCTCAGTGCTGAGTCCAGTTAGATACCGAGGAAAGAAATTTTTCTCAATGGCAGAGGAAGTCAATCTCAAATTGGATTTTTCTCAATGGCACAGGAAGTCAATCTCAGTTACATGAGGCGTGGCTGGGAGCAATCACTAAAATGAAGAGATCTGGGGATTTTAATTGACCTTAAATTCAATACACATCAGTGCTGTGGAGTGGTTCCTCAGGCAGCATCATCAGTGCGGTGCCTGCTGTGCTGGCAGACCTTGAGTGCTGTGGTCCGTTTCGGGCAGAATGGATCAAGGAAGATTCTAGAGTGACGGTACAAACTGGAATCACTTCAGATGAGCCCCGATTTAAGGACCTGCAACATAACGGGGCAGGAGGAAGATCTAGCTACCAGCACGGGAAGGGCAGTGCCAAGGAAAAGCACACACAAAGTGCTCATCAGACTCCATGAGGACAAACTGGAACCGTCAGGTGGAAGTAACAGATTTGGGGGCAAACCCACAGGAAGATCCAACATCAGAATGGCTGCTCTGTGGAATAAGAAGCTTGGAAATGAACTCAAGACAGGGAGGTGGAGAGTCATTTGTCAGGGACACTGAGGAAGGGTCAGAGGTCTCTCTGGGCTCTTTCAGCTGAGTTTCTCTTCCTTCCTGCTGCTAGCTAACCCTCTTCTTTAGGAATTCTTAGCTCAGTCCTGTCTAGGATTCTAGAAATTAGCCGCAGGTAAGCCGTAACGATGAGAGGTAACCCAACCTCTATCTGCTCCCAATTACAAACCTTACTGAAGTCAAGACATACCTTCTCCCCTGTTCAACTTAACCTTTGAGGACGGTCACACTGTCATAGAACAGGTGTTCACCTTGGAGCCATGTCGAATTTTAGACTGGACAGCTTGCTCTTTCATTCCCTCTCAAACTGATTTTTAGGCATGGGGCAGGACTCTTCTGAGAGCTGTTAGGTAAGCTTGCGGGATTGCCATTTTCCTTCGGGGTCAGCACCACCACCCTGGGGTCACCAGGCTCCCTCTTTCTTCCACACCCCGACACTTCCCGTCCCCTTCCCTCCCTCTTCACACTGTACCGCTCAAGGCAGAATTACCACAATAGGCTCAAGGAAAGTCTCCTTCAGCCTTTACAGATACCTCAGTGGCCTCTGTTTGTTCTGCCTGCCTCTGTGGCATGTCCCTGGGGTGGGAGCATGGCCAGGAATCTGAGAAGGGAGCTAGGACATTGGGCCTCCTACCTTGACAGGTGAAGCATCTGATGTGGAAGTGGTTATTGTGGACACGAACCACTTCCCCTTTGCAGGTGTCTCCACATCGGTAGCACTGGATGACATTGGAGCTGCCCCGGGGATTGTAAGGACTCTGCTGATAAGGAACTGCGGAAAGAAATAAAGAGATTCACCATCCAGAAGGCCCTCATTCTTTAAAAAGTCTGCCATAAGACATTATTATAATCTTAACAGGAAGAAAAAGCAGAAACGGTACAAAGGATTAGCAAAGTACCTTCACTATATCACCAGGCTGAATATGCCAATCTTAGGCCTCATGAGAACGAGGGTGGCATCAAGATGTGAGCCCCTAAATATCCTTAGGTGGGTAGAGACTTGTGATGAGCATAAACTTCCCTTGCAATGACAGAGGCCAAATTCAAAAGTGAAGAAAAACCAGGCGGTGGAGCACTTCAAGGGAAATAACCCAGAAACACCGTTTCCTGGGGGATCTCTGAATCGAGGCCAGACCCCGGACATCTCAGAGGGGGTTTGGATCCTGCAATTGACTCGTGGGTCCCAGAGAACTGGGTGGCTGACACTGCCTGCAGCGGGCCTTTTTGTTACACCCCCTCTCTGTACCTCGGTTTTCACATCTAGGACACGAGTGTGGCCAATGGCAGCACCGACTTCCTGTAAGAGCCACAAAGGGAGGCACTCTGGTTGGAAGGAGGTTGGCAAGGGGACTTGTCTTAAAGCTGCCTTTGAACAGCACTTGCCATGACTTTGAGAAAGCGGCAGCCGAGAGAGAAGAGGTGGCGGCGATGTGCAGGGGCCGGAGCTCCAGGGGCGGAGCTCAGCTGGCGTCTCTCGCTGTTGATGGAAGAGCTCTCCTGGCCCATGGTAATACTTTGCTTGACCATTCTAAAATCTGGTCATCTGGGATTTAATCATGGTAGGCACCTGCCTAGAACTCCAAAACCTCAGCATTGGGAGGGACATTGGCAGCTGTGTGTTCTAACCTCGCCATGGGTAAGCTGCTGGGACAGCTGGGCCGGTGAGGAACCGAGTTCTCTCTTGTAGGCAGACCCCAGGGCACCATGGAGAGAATCCCTCTTGGCTCCATTCTCACTCAGAGTGGAAGCAGCAGTCCCAGAACTTCTGCTCATACTCTGTTAGGGGAAGGCTCACTATTGTTCTGGCTATAAAGATGACCACCTGATCGAAGGGGAATTGCTGTTTTTGTTTGTTTGTTTATTTATAGAAAAGCAAAGGCTATTTATTCAGAGTGCTCTACATTCAGGGAGCCGGCCCCCATCGCTGGCGTTCTGGTAGAGACTGAAGGTGGGTAGAGGAGTGGGCAAGCCTTCTGGAGGGAAGAGGGAAGGACCCAGGTTTTCCCTGACTGGTGGCTATGGGCCTGGGGAGTTCCAGGTGGCCAAATACAAGTGCGGCGCCCTGGGTGACTGGCTAGGGGTGCACATTTGGCTCTCTCTAGTTGGTCCTAAGTTGAAGCAGGGACAAAAATTAGGAATGAGACCTGGATGTTTCACTGATTTTGTTTTGACATTCAATATTATTTTATATTAGTTTCAGATGTACAACATAATGATTAGGCATTTATACAATTTACGAAGTGATCCTCCTGATAATTCTAGTACTTACCCGGCAATACATAGTTTACAATGTTATTGACTATATTCCCTGTGCTGTGCTTTACATCCCCATGACTATTTTGTAACTACTAATCTTTACTTCTTAATCCCTTCATAGTGTCTGTCATTTAGACATGTAGACTTACTGGCTAAACTCTCGTATTATAAGTTACTCTGGACTCACAGGAACCTTGAACTGCAAAGGAAGGTTCAGTTCATCTGGTTCAGGGGTTCTTGGCCTGATGTGGTACTTGTTCTGTCTGTTCATTGAAATTTGAATCTGTTATTCTAGGCACGTGAAGCATTGCACATGGTGGCTTGCTTGGCAATGAAATGCAAACGGTAGTTGTGCATCATGTCCAGTGAAAAGCCCTATGCACCAGTGTGTGATCTGCCATATACCCTCCCCATAGCCCGGCAGCCAGTGATACCCCAGGCGGTGTGCAGGATGCATCAGCTTCGATCTCTGAGTAAGGAATCAGAGTCTAACCCATGATGAACATCTGCCACGAGCAAGGAAAAATTTCTAAGATTTTTTTTTTACTGCAGCATATCCTAACCAATACACCTGGGGTTTAATACTGCTCTTTAATTAAATATGAAATTTGGTGTTGTGTACATTTTCCTATAGCTTTCAAAGATGACCTCCTTGACCGACTTAATCCATCCTCATTTTTTTTTAATCTTTTTTTTTAAAGATTTTATTTATTTTTAGAGAGGGGAAGGGAGAGAGAAAGAGAGGGAGAGAAACATCAATGTGTGGTTGCCTCTCACATGGCCCTCACTGGGGACCTGGCCTGCAACCCAGGCATGTGCCTCGACTGGGAATCGAACCGGGACCCTCTGGTTCCCAGCCCGCGCTCAATCCACTGAGCTACACCAGCCAGGGCGCATTCTCATTTTTTTAAAGACAAGGGACAGGAAAGCAGGACTTCCGATTATCTTCCACTCATAGGGACCCGTAATCGCGTGTGTGCTGGAGGGCGCAGAGCCACTACTTCCTCAGCCCTGACGGCTGCTTCTGACGACTGCGCCGTCTGAACCAGGAGGATAATACCCGCGCAGTCTCTGTCTAATGGGGCTCACGCCCCTTAGTCAACTCGGTTTTCCTCTTTTACATTTAAGACGAAAGTTAAATGAGTCTGTTAGTTAACTAAATTGTGAATTAATTTATTAAACGGATTAGTACACATACAGCATTTCAAGACGTGCATGAAGCGGCCCACGGGTACCACTGGTACCCTGACCATCCTGTGCTCCCCAAAGCTCAGAGCAGCCTTCCCACCTCCCCAGAATGCCCACCAGTGCTCTCTTTAGTCCTATCACCTTTCCTTCTTTCTCTGATTCCTGCTCAACATCTTTGGAAAATATTTCATTCTCCCCTCTCCCCCTAATTTGTGAGAAAAATGTGGCCCTGTTTATATGGGCAGTGAAGCGATCTTCTATTGCTGAGGGAAACAAATCTGAAAATAAAGTAAGAACAAATAGTACAATCATCATCAGTGATCAGAGCTCTAGAAAGTATCTTAAATCACCCCAATATCACTCCACAAATTTTCATCTACCTCTTCTAACTCAACTATCTTAATGCTTAAGACCCACCTTCCAAGATCAATTAGATTTTTTTCCTGATTTGATTTTCCGGGGAAATGAATTGTGATCATGGTCTTTAGTGAAAACTCAGCCTTTGAACCATGAAGATAAAAAGGCAAAAGATTAGAGCGAGGGTTGGATTGAGAAAATGGGCTTTCTGAGGCCATTTATCGATGGGGTCCCCGGCCTTGACTTGGTTGCACCCCTCAGGATGAGGGTACTGCTTTGGAGATGCTGACTGTGACCGGAACCCACGAATGTCTGATGTGTGTGAAAAGTCCCATGGACAGAAATGCGCACATCATTGGTGTGAGTTCTTCCGGACTGCTGACGGAAGCCGTGATTACACGAGGGCGGCAGCATAGCAAGAGTTGAGCTCTCAGCCGTGGGAAGACCTTGCCCTCTCCAGACAGTACAGGCAGGAACTGTGGGGGTCAAGGGCAGCCGTGCTGAGGTATGTCACATCTGCTCCTGCCCGGGAAGCCACCTCATTTCCAGTTAAGATGTTGTATCCTTGGCTAATTAAATCAGCCACTTAATTCCGTGTGTGTAGGTGTGTACGGAGGATGTCTTTCTTCCCAACAATCTATAACCTCCCCCCACCCTGAAACACTACAATTTTATTGTTGATTTTTTGCTGGTTATTATTTCTACTAATTTTTATCTCAGAAAGCATTAAGTGATTCATCTCAGAAAGTCGTGTGATTTACGACATGTGTCTTACGGGCCAACATCTTTTGAATTCTAAGTTGACTTACACATGAACTTTCAAACTGCCTCCTGTGTTAGGACCTGCCTATCCTTAAGAGGGACACCTGAGGGCAGCCACAGCCTTAAAGGACATTAGCTCTGCTACCTTGTGAAATAATCCAAAGAGTTTAGACACACGGATCCTGTGGTATGTTCCTAAAATGCGTGCAGGG